>JABUQX010055560.1:0-22979 GCA_015478945.1 Trachelipus rathkii
GCCCCGCGGACGACGATGATTACTATATATATAATAATATTATATATATATAGTATACTATATTATTAATATATATATATATATATAAATTAAATATTATATATATATATATATATATATAATATTGTTATTATATAATAATTATTATATTATATGTCCTTAATACTATTAATATATATATATTAATATAATATATATAATATATAAATGCATATATAATATATATTATCATATATTAATAATATATATATATTATGTTATATATATATTAATATATATATATATATATATATATATATATATATTATATATATATATATATATATATTAATATATTATTAATATATATAATATACAGTCATGTGAAAACGTATTATTATATAAAGATGGGTTACGTTTGATAAACAGTAGACTGATAAAAGTGTTGAAATGTTACCATCTAATGATATGTTAAGGTGACTTTACTTTGATTGTCTTTGTATCTTTGATTTATTCATATGGTTAGGCATATTCTATTATGTGTTTAAATACTTTTTATAAATTAAACTATGTTTCACAATAAATGTGGATATTGTTATATCTATCTATTTAACGCCTCTATAGTATGATCTGTGGATTTCTCATTCTATTATATATTCTGAGTGAAGTAGTTCAACTCATCGACTACTAGTGCTCATCTTCATTTTTCTAGTTTCTCTATAATTTCTTATTTCTTACTCTATCCAATTTATTTATTGTGATTTTCTTTATATTAATTCTAGTAGTGGTCTTACTGAGTGTGAATCACTTATTAAGTTGTATCCTGTTTTCTATAAATTGTGAGTAGTCACGTTTAACTCATATATATATACATAGTTGTCATTTGTTTACTATTTATTAAATATTGGTGTGATTAGGTAGACCTTATAAAGATTGCTTTGGTTCTTTTAAATATATTAAGGGATCCAGTGCCCAGCTGATTGTTATCTTTAATATATTAGTACAGTTATTTCATTGTTTTAACTATGGTAGTTCAATTGATACCTCGACATTATGTATTGTTCTTTTATATAAATGCAGTGGCTCATAACGCGTTAACCACATCAAGTTAGCTTGTTATCATTCTGGGTGGTGAGGGTTCTACGCAATTGTAGAACGCAGTAGCTGTTTGGTTCTTTATTAGCTATATGTGGGAGGAACTTGGCACGGTGGCGCTCACACTGGACACTCGGTCACGCGTTCATACAGCAATAAGTCGTTATTAACATAGATAGTCGATCACTATGTTTACATTTTCTCTTTCGCTTATTATAAATTATTAGTCATGATGCTACTATGACATACTTAAGTTGCCTTTATCTTAATAGTCACAGTTGCAAGAATACATTGGGACTATATATATAATATATGATATGATATAGTATATATATAATATACATTATATATAATATATATATAAGTATATACTCACCTCACTCACCTATTTAATATATATATTATATATTAATATTATATATATAATACATATTAGTATATACTATAATTCATATTAATATATAATAATATATAATTAATATTAATATATTATATATTAATATATTATATATATTTATATTATAACTATTAATTATACAATATTTATTTAAATTAATAAGTGTGAAGTGTCCTCAGGTGACAGTATAAGGTTCCTGAGAATTTATAGTATGACTATATTATTTCATCGGTCTTTTAAATTTAGATACTTATTCCTTCTGAGTTTGCTTGTTATTACTTTGATATTGGGTAGTAACGTAACCCTCAATTTACATATTCTTCTAATATTTGAGTATGATGTATTATTTATGATACTCGTACTATTGAGTTTCTTTATTTTGAGGTTAACCTGACCCTATAAGTCTTTGTGATTATCTTATATTTTTTTTTTCATTTTCATTTGTGTTATATTTTATATTGGGTATAGTCTCGTGACCCTATAATTGCCTGTTTTCTACTATTATCCGCGGCCCAGTCAGCGTTACCCAGTTGCTGTGTTCTTTAATATATTGGGGTTAAGGTAGATACGCCCAGTTGCTGTGTTTCTTATATATATTTTGGAGTATGTGTATGAACTAAATTCAAATTATGACAAGTAGATAAACCTTTTTTATTTGACATTATTTCTTGTTCCTTACATATGTGGGGATTCACTATGATAATCAATACATAATATCCCATTGTTTTGAGTATAATAATCTTTAATAAATATGGGGGTACGAATTATAAACCATCAAGTAATGCATATTGTCTTTTTATAATGATCGTCACGCTACCCATATACATACCAATAGTATAGTGACATTATATCATATATATAATAATATTATAGTGGGAATCAACATCTTTAGTTTCACCATAATAATAATCATAATGTTAACCAATTCTGACTTATATTTAAATACAATATTTGAACAATAATACATTTTATATTATCTATATACAGTGCCACTTAGTCTTCTACACGCATATATACTGAAGTTATATGACACTTAGATTTCATTAAAATAGATCAGTTGCATCAGAATATATTTGGGATAGATATGAATAATGTTATATCAGAAAATAATATAAATAATGGGTAGATTATATATAATAATAATAATAAAAAAAGAGGTAGAGGTCATTTTGTCTACTTTATTTAGCTTTATGCATTTATAACTTAAAATGGTCACTAAATTTTGTCATTTACATAATACTTGTTTCATTCTGGAACCTCATAAAGTATCAAATCTCACATCATTTAATTACTAAAAATAAATAATTGTTTATTGTAATTTCAACTATTTCAATAATATAAATTAAATAACAATTAACCTTAAAATTAAATAATATAATATTAAATATCGAATAATATATTATAAATTTAATAAATAATTAAATACATTATAATATAATAAATTAAAATAAATATTAAATAAATTAAATATTATTAATATATAAATGTGGAGATAATCAACATTGATTCAATCAATTAAGTATGAGAGTATATTTAGTAACTTTTCAGTGGATTCTTTATTAGGCTCTCTAGATTTGAATGTAATCTTCTTAAGTGATAATATATTGGTTAATTTACGAATATAACCCACTAAATTAATTACATAAATATTATTATTCAATATTAAGGAGAGTTTATCTATGAGAATCCAACTCCGATTATGAATGGTTATTATATATATAAGTGAAGAGTATGATTGATTAATTGTTTTAACTTTTTAATGTTATATATCTTTAATTATTTTCGATATTTTCTTGTTATATTTTAAAATATATTAGGAGTGAATTGAGACAATTACCAATATAATAATGAATAATAATTAAATAATCAATGTTAATATATTTCATACTATAATATTGGGGAGCTCACGATTAATCATAATAATATAATCCGTTTGGCATTAGTTCTTATTTATAAATCTATCGAGTGAAAGATTATAAGAGTTTGACCCTGAAGATTGCTGGTATACTTTTTAAATATTAGTGAATTCAAATAGTGATAAATCGAATCAACAAAGCTATTTTATATGTTAATTTAATATTAATTTTATGTAAGATTATTATCTTTCTTCACATACGCCTTTAGCAACGTTTACAGTAATTTCTATAATATATTTCGTTTGTTCTTTATAAATGAGATAATAATTATGCTATAATAATAAAAAGAAAGGAGGAATATCCTCGGGTTTGGATTCCATACGAGTATTTAGTAAAAGAAGTAAGAGGAGGAAGGAGTAACGGTAAGAAAGACAGCAGATTAGACCATGGATAAAAGATGAGTAGGAGGAAAGAGAGTGAAAGAACGAAGCACAGAGAGTATGAAGCATAGCTTTATGCACATTATTAATATTATTTGACTATAGTTTCTCTTTTAACATTTCTTGTATGTACGCTAATAATATCTAAACTGTGACAAATACTATGTTGCTTGAGTATATTCTTATATATGCAGTTGCCAGATACATTGGGGATATATATAAATAATTATAAAGGAAGTGAGGAAGGTGCTATGGAAATACTTCCTTTTGTATTAACTAATTATAAAAACGATAAAATAAAAAAATTGTATTTTATTAAATAAGTTAATTATATATATAAATACATATTATAAATTTAATTATATTTATATATATATATGTAACTAATAATATATTATAATATTAATTATATTAAAAGATTTGTAACTAATTTAAATTAATAATAATATAATAATAATAAATTAAATATAATAATAATAATATAATTAATTAATTAATATAATATAATATTAATAATAATTAATATAATTTAAATATAATTATTAAATTACTTAAATTAATATATATATAAATAATTAAATATATAAATATATAAATTAACTCAATAATAATTCATAATATCTTAAAATATCAATGATATGTTAATTAATATAAATACTTAAATTAAATTATAATAATAAATAAATTAAATATACATATATATCTTTATATTCATTATATTATATATATAATTATATCACTATATATATATTATATAATATACTTATAATATTTATATATTAATATATTATATTATAATATATACTATATATATATATATTATATATATATATTAATTAAATATATATATATATATAATATTAATTAATTTAGTATATAATATATATAACATTTTTAATTAAGAGTGTATCATTATATATATTGTATATATATACTTATATATATTATTTTTTTTTTCTGCCTAAAACGATATGCAGAGTTTTTTATGCTGTTTATTAGGAAATTTCTGTATCAATTTTCGGGTCTTTAAGATTAGCGGCTTGCTTTCCTGTTGCTGTGAGGCTGTTGCTTGATAATTGGGTTATCGTACGGCATCGTTTAATCTTATGTGTGCATCTCTCAGGTGGATACTTTTGATCTACGAACGCGACTAGGTTTAGTGTCGTTCTTTATATTGAACGAGTACACAGATACGGCGGTGAGGTGTGTGTTGGTGTGTGGTTTGTCATTTTCTTGTTCTATATGTTGTATTTTGTGGGTGGTGTTTCGTTATTGTCTCATGTTTTCTATAGATATACTGTGCGTCAATTCTATTTAGTTGGGGGTCAACGCTCATAATTCCTTGTACATAATATATTAGTTCTAAGTGCTTGGTTTCTTTATATATATAGGTGGTTTTAGGTGATACCGACCAGTTGCTGTTCTATTATATATTCAAAGATCTATATATCTAACAAAGTGTCACCGAACTGCATATAGTATATAACTGTTTAATTTTCGTCAGTTTTCTTGTTCCTCTATTAATATAACTATTTAAAGGTGGTCATACTAGAAAACTCCAAAGTGTTGTATTTAGTTACTTCTTTTGTAATTAATTAAGAGGGTACCTTTGTAAAGCTTCAATTCTCGCTCTCATTTCGATGTATGTGTTTCACTTAACTTAGTTGTCCAGTTAACCCCATTGCATGTTCTTCTTGTTAAAATATTGTTTTATTGACCCTAGTTAGCCCTAGTGTCACTTGCTTTACATATTGACAGTTTCAGGTTTGTTTCTCTCTCGTCTCAGCGAATCTGCGAATCTCTTTTGTTCATAAGAAGACCAAGAATGGAAGTAACAAAAGCTTCACGGATTTTCCTTGGCTCTTCTTAAGATATAGCCAGCATTGGCCAAGATGACATTGGGAGATAACTCGATAGACGTAAATAGTAAGTACTGCTACCTATCATTAATCTATGCGTAAATACCTTACATTATAGTATAGCGGATTACATATAATATGCTAAACTTGTTATTCTCTATCACAGAATTCATCGGCGGGGCGCACTTTATATATGTGTATAACAAGGTATGAAAAATATATTTACTTTATTTATAAAGATTTTACACTAAAATTTTATGTATTTTATAATGGTTATAATTATATAATATTTATAAGACAATACTGAATATTTATTTAATAGTAGATTTTATGGCCTAACAGCTCTCTCTAACATAAGTATTAACTCATCTAATAAATTTATGTAATAAATTAATATAATATGGTTGTATATAATATATATTATATAATATATGGTACTTTTAGCATTAATTATATAATAGGTCAATCACTTGAGAATATAAATATATATATATAATTATATAAAGTAATATATTTTATAGGTAATTTATATATATAAATAATGATTAAATTAAATTATTATATAGGATTAAAATAATATTTTAGGGCCAATTAAAATATATAATAAGTATATAAATATATATTAATTATAAATAATTAATAATTAATTAAATATAATGAATTGGAAAATTAAATAATCATAAATAATAATCATTATTTTTATAAAAGTGGGAATTGAGTGGGCTAAATCAGGATATGACATTATCTAGTACTAATTTCTCAGGGAGGTCTATTAAAATATATAGGAGTGCATCTTGCTGGTTGCCTTGTCTGATATTGGGGTACGACGCATTGAGCCCTAACTCTATTCAGATATTATCGATACAGTTCATTAATTCATAAATTTGGGAATTAATATGTCCCCAGTTGATTGAGGATATAATTTATACTTATAATGAAGTAGTCAAGCTAAGACTCCTAATAGCAGTACTTATTAGTTTCTTTATTAATTTTTTAATTTCTTATTATTATATTATAAATAATATTATAAGAGAAGTGGAGATGCATAGTCGTGGACCAATAATAGCGGATAATGACATAATTTGTCTGAATTATATTCATAAATTATTGGCGAGGAGTGTACAACGTTATCCAATAATAATCCACGGGACATCCAAGTATTGCGTGGTTCTCTTTATTATTAGGGAGTTTAGGATGATACGCCTAGTTTGCTGGTGGTTTTTATATTGGGTCAAGTGGAAACGACTAATAATAATCACCAGCTGATATATGTTCTTTAAAATTTATTGTCAGTTTCTTTGTTCCTGTTAACATTGGAGTGTCACAATGTTGTGAGATCCCACCATTGTATCATATGTTCTCTTAATAGATGGGGAATCATACGTAATCCCAAGTTTGTCTTGTAACTTTAATATAATAGGGGTCATACGTAAACCTAGTAGCTTGTTTCTTTATTAGTTGGGGTCACTAACAACAACAGTTATATACATTGACTATTTAACAATATATGTTCTAGTTTCCTTTTTCACTTTTAAGATTTGATTATATAATAATACGTGACACTAGTTGCTTGTTCTTAATAGACAAAGTTATAGATCGGACTATAGTGGATATTAATTAAATAATTAATAATACAATATTAATTAAATTATAACTTAATAAATAATAATTAAACTAATATAATATAGATATAATATAAATTATCTAATAATTAATATAATAAAATATAAATAATTAATAATATAATATAAAATAATAATATAATATAATGATAAAATATATATATATAATATATTATAATATAATAATATATTTTAAATTAAAATATAATTTATAATTAAAATTAATATATATATATAATAATTAAATAATAATAATTTAATATTATATAATTATTATATTAATATAAAATAATATATATGATAGTAATTAATAATAATATATAATATTATTATAAAAATAGAATGGAGAGTCACTAGATATAACTATTCGAATGGATTTAGTATCTTTTCGGGTCTTTAAATTAGGCTATTCTTCTGTTGCTATGTTCTTAATGAATAATTATATAATAATGGGGTTACGAATAATACACACTCATTTACAATTATGTTTTCATATTAGGGGTTATTTGACGCCCAGTTGAATGGTTTCTTATATTTGAAGGTCACCTAGACCCATAATAGTCTGTTACTTATATTTTATTCATATTCACGATTGAATTTTTATATTGGGAGTGTCTCGTGAACCACTATATGCATTGTTTTCATATAATTAAAGCTAACGTCACTTAAACCCAGTTGCTTGTTCTTTACAAATATATTTAGAAGTGGAGAGTAATTATGGTGACCAGTTGCTGTTCTTTAATATTATGGAGTATGAAAGTGTGACCCAGCTGCTTGTTCTTTATAATAGGGTAATGTATATATTGTTAGTTTCTTGTTCTTAACATTGAGGTCACTTGACCCCATTATTTATAGGTCACTAATAAATGGGGTCACGTACCGACTAAAAATGTAACTAAATGGTTTGAAATTTAAAAACAAATTCTAAGAGTGAACCAACCCCAGATATTAATTGACTACCCATTAAAAGGAAACTTTATCCAGCTACAAATTATTTTATCTATACTATATTAAGATAAGTTTATTTTTCACTTTACGTATATGTTATAAATCTAATAAACGTGAAAAATCTAGTTGACTTTGTTCTTATGCAGTTATTTAGTCAGAAATTACATTGGGAGATATTTTTTAAGAACGGAAAAATATAATAATAATTAATTATATAATAATATTTTATAATATAATTATAATAATATATATAAATAATTAATAATAATAATATAATTATATTAATATTATATATATATTATAATAAATAAATAATTAATAAATTAATAATTATATTATTATATAAATATAAATAATAATTAAATTAAATATTAATAATCATTATATAAATAATTAATAATATTATATTAATATATAAAATAATTAATATAAACTATTTATATATAATGTAAATTAGTATATATATATATATAATAATATAATTAATAAATTATTTTTATAAAAGTGGGGATCACTGCATTAAAACTTCGAATAGAGATTTAAGTTCTTTTCGGGTATTATTAAATATAAGAGCTCTTAACTGTTGCTATGTCTTTATGATATGGGAGGTTAACGTAATTAACCATAATCAATATTTAATCACATTATTTTTCATATTAATGTGGTTATTTGACCCCAGTTGAGGTTTCCATTTATATTGAGTTCCCAATTTTCATTCCTTTGTTCTTTTATTTTATTTCAATTTTATATTTGTTATTTAAATGATTGGGGTCTCGTGACAAATAATAATCACATAATGTGTTGAGTCTTATTATGGGGATACATGATTAATACCATAATTAATTCACACTAAGAGTTTGCTTGTTCTTTATATAGGAGGTTAGGTAGTCCCTAGTTGCTGGATTTCTTTATATGGATGCTATACATAGTGAATCCCAAGCTGTTTGTTTATTAATATTGTATATTTCTTGTTATTCACTTTTAACATTGGGTCAACTTGACCATATGTATTGTTCTATCTATAATGGGGGTACACGATTAAACCACTATATGTATAGTTCCTTGCTAATAGATAATTGGCTGAAGTCACGTAAAACATCAATCAGATTATTAGACTCTATTATTTCTATTAGGGGTCACTCGTGAAACCTCAGTATAGTAACTATGCTTTACGTATTGCCATAGATATTATTCTTTTTCTATTATTAACAGTTGTGTGTATAATTATTAATATAACGTGATCTATCATTGATCGTCTGGCATTGGAGACACATAAATGTCTCTAGAGATAATTAATAATTAAATATTAAATCATTCAATACCGATAAGGGAGGTTATGTTGCCATATTTTTATATGCAATACTAATGTTAATAACTATAACTATAGTTATAGCAGATAGTGATACGAGACTTAATGACTAAATTTTACAATATATACTATAATTAATTAGATTTACTCATATAATAATCTATATACTAACGCTATTATATTAAAGTGTACTATATGTAATTATTATAGTATAAGTATTTATATCAGAAGTAAATTCTCATAGTTCAAAATATATGATATAATAAATAGTATTTTATAAAATATTAATTAATTTAAATGTATATAGATTACATGTTTATCTATATAAACATACATATTTTTTAAAGTGAGCAATGTGCTAACATAATGATGAGATTTAATAAGTATACTTTTACGATGTACTCTTATAAAATAGGCATTACTTACTTGTGTGCTTGAGTTTTCTGATAATATGGGGTTACAGTTAAAACCCATTTACATATTTTTCTATTAGTGGAGTTTATTTTGACCAACTGCATTTATCCGTATTGCGTCTCTTTGTCATAAGTGTGATCACTGACGAATCTAGCTCCTTGTATTTAATTTTTTTCAAATTTTCGTTAAGTTTTCTATTATATAATTGGGCCTCTCATTATTTTAAATTATTCAATGTTTTCAGAATTATACTGGGGTCATGGGTACGAATACAGTTGCTTAGTGTTTCTGAAACGATTTGCGGATGATAGGTGCCAGTTGCTGGTATAACATTTAAATTTATGGGGATCAAAATGTAGAAGATAGCTGATCTTAGTTACTTATTAACTATTGTTAGTGATAATCTTGTTCTTAACATTGGGATGATGTCACACTTGACCCAAAATTGCAACTATGTTACTTTAAATAATCGAGGTTTTACGATTATTCCAGTTGCTTGCTCTTTATTATGGGTAATTGTTCACGTTTATTATTATTCCAGTTGCTTTTATCTTTTATAAATATTGGGGTCACAGTGAAATCTAGTTAACATTCTTTACATATTATTGAACAGTTTCTTTTTCTTTACGAGTTTATTTGATTTCATACGTGACATAGTTACATTGATTTCTTTATTAATGCATCTATTTTTGCGAGATACATTGGGAGATATTAATATAATTATATATCTATAATATATTATTATTATTGTAATATTATAATTATGATTATTTATATATAATTATTATATATTTATTTATAATTATTGATTATAATTATTATTTTATATCTATAATTATATATAATTTATATATATATATATAATATATAATAATTATATATTTTATATATAATATTTTTATAAGATTTTGGGATAGTGATTTGGGCACTGCTAACGCATGGATATGTTATACTTTTTCGAGGGTCTTTAAAATATTAGGTCCTTCTTCTGTTGCTTTGTTCTTGATATTGTGGAGTGAGTTACTGTAAATCCCATTTCATATTTTCATATTGGGTTAATTTTGACCCCGTTGATGGTTTTCTTTATGATTGAGTCATCTTACTCTAGCTCTTTGTTGTTTTATTTTATTATTAAATGTTTCTTTTTGCATTGAGAAACATTTTGTGAAATGAAACGGACTTGCCCCAAATAGAAGTAATTGATTGTTTAATGGCTGATTGGATCGATTCGAAAGGTTGGACCCTTCTTCGGAAGCGGAGAGCAATGGGGTGTCTGGAAAACTATGGATGAAAAATACAAGGGGAGAGGTCGGGGTCGAAGGAGGGTGAGACGAGTGCACGGTCTTCAGTTGCCTCTTCATCCTCAGCAAATACTCGCTTGGATGGTCATGGGAATCTTCATTGCATTTTCGTTCGGAGCTTTAATTCCTGCTCTTCATTCATCACTCGCCTTGCCGGTTTCAATATCACTGGGAATTTTGTTCTTTCTTCATATTATTACCCATTTACTTGCTTTAATGGTTGATCCCGCTGATCCGCAGCTAAGAAAATCTAATAAGAAAAAACTAATACCAGAGTTTAACCGAAATGTCCATTCACATGTCATTGAAAATGGAAGATGCCATTTATGTAATATTACGATTACTTCTCATAGAACAAAGCATTGCAGTGCGTGTAATAAGTGCGTCGACGTTTTTGATCATCATTGTAAGTGGCTTAATCATTGCATTGGGAAGAGGAATTATCGATTATTTATTTCTTGTTTAATTACTGCTATTTTTTCGTGCTTGCTTATTATGGGGTTTTGTGTGACAGAAATTGCCCTCTACTATTTTGATAGAGATAATCTTGCCCCATGGGAAAAAAAGGAACAAGTTAAACCTTATTTCAGACCACCAAGTGAACAACATAAAGAAGAACTTGTTGGTATTATATGTTCTTCAGGATCTCCTTACTGCAATTTCTCTATATTTGGAGTAAGAGTATATGACGGAGCTTTCGTTGGTATACTTACGGTTATATTTTTAATTGCACTTGTAGCTGAGGTTCTGCTAATACATCTTGCCGCATTTCACGTTTATATAAATTATTTAAATTTAACAACATATGAATACATAAGAGGTAATAACGTCCGTGATTCGACGTCTGCTTATTCTTTCAATACTTATTCAAGAGATCAAAATATAGATCCTGAGGGGGCAGTTTGTAGTTGGAATGTTTTAAAACATAAATCGGCCAATCAAATAACTCCTTCCTCAACTACTGAAACTGCTCTCTTGTCAACGCCTTCAAACGAATCTTCTCTTGCCTCTCGGTCTCCGAAATCTGTATCTGCTTCGCCTTCTACTTCCAAAGAAGTTAATTTTGATTTCAAGGTTAATCCTGTCATCAAAGGTAATATCAATAAAAATTTGCCTCTTCGTGACTCTAAAATCAAGAAAGAAATGAGGGAAAAGTCGTCTAATCCTTTAAATTCTATTTCTAAAACGTCGAAAGAACCTTCTTTGCCATTACTTGCAGATGAGATAAAGTCTTCTCGGGAAAAATCTCAGGCGAAACATTTAATCTCTTCAAATTTCGATTCCCACTCGAAGCAGTTTGAACCTCCTGATAATAGCATTAAAGTACGTCTATTATCCATGTCTCGTGTTCGACCCTTCAGACGCAGAATAAAGTCTAGTGTTGCCCCCACCTTAACCCCTATTAAAGAATGCGACAGAACTTCTTCAAGTCCACCGAGCTTAAAAAGAGCTCTTTCTGATCTAGATGGTAGTGATTGCCAAATTTTATCTAGTCATTCGACTAAGCCTTCAGATAAAAGTGAGAAATTTTCAGTAGCAGTGAATAGTGCAAGTGTCGAGTTTGAAAATCATTCCTATAGGGATTCTAGCCCATCCTATAGGGACTCTAGCCCAAAAGACTCTTTACTAACTAATTCACAATCTCCCAGATCAATAAACGTACGTAATAGTGTCTCTTCAAATTCTCCCCTTTTGCAGTCTTGTGATTCCCATTACAATAATAATGCTTCTAAGATTTATGTTTCAGCAAATGACATAAAATATAATCCGCATAAAATATACCCCATTAGTCACAAAGTAAGCTTATCACCTGTATCTGATCATAGAGTTTTTTCCCAAAAGAACAGCCCTACCAAATATATTTATCCCAATCCCACGTCCCCTAGACTTATTGCTGCCCACATAAAGGGAAAAAATGTTGCTGTCACTATTATAAGTGAACTTGATCCAGATAGTAAAGTGCCATGTCCAAATGGAAACCCTTCACCTAAGGTAAACCCTTCCCCTAAGGTAAACCCTTTAAGAAAACAGTCGCGCCATGATTACCAAGAACGCAGGACAGGTGGTCAAATCTCCGAAAAAAACGTTGCTCCCTTTAAAGTTGCCAAAACCACTCAAAATGGAGAAGCTCACGTTGAACTTCATATGTAGAATAGGAAGTAGTAGTTTTTTATAATGAAGTACTTCTTGTGTCCAAAATATTGATATTAATATTATTATATGATATGTATATATATTGATGAATTAATAATTTATATTTATATATATAATACTAGTATAATATATATATATATGATTATATTATTATTTATATTAGTAAAGTTGTTATAGTATAAGTTAAATTTATCTCGGTATATAAGGTGTTATGGGTGCTATGGTTGCGTGGCGCGTTTAGGATTGGGGAAAATTAATAAAGAGGGAAGGAATTGCGTAAAAAAGCAAAAAAATTAATTCTTTCATATTATTATGATCTCTTCTTGAAATAATAATAATTAATATAATAATAGATAATGATAATGATATATAATAAGATATATATAATAATAATAATAATAAATAATAAATTAAATAATAGTATACTAGTCTCAAGATTTAAATACACTTCAGCTCTAGCTTCAACTCCATCCTACTAAATCATGATATAGAATGTTTATATATAGTACTTATATTATAGTAGTATATTTATATAATAATAAATTTATAAGTTATAAGTTATATATAATATTATATATTCTTGAATAATATTACGATAGATAGTTAAAATATAGTATATATATAGTATTATCTTTGGATATATCTATACGGTATATGTGTATTTTTTTATAGTATTAGTTATATTTTAATATATATATATATAATATTATATATATATATATTGATTATCAATATTAGCGTAATACAATCGTAATAAATAAAATAATATTAATAATATATATTTATAATATATATATTATATTATATATATTATATATATATAGATTAGATATATATTCTTAGTAGTATAAATTAATGCTATTGAAGGACAAATAAATAGCGATTAAATATTATGTCCACATTATAATGAAGGGTAGGGTTCTTTTACTCACTATAGAGTGTGAAGGTACATCAAATCGCTCTTTGTACTGAGTGCCCATCCAAAACCACGAGAACGGGTTTTCAAGTTTTTATTTTGAATAGCTATTGTCTTTACTCCTTCCTCATAATTGTAGTCTATCTCCTATACCATGGATCGTTTGGCCACTGATGTTAGAGACAATGAGTGTTATGTCTTTACTACTATGATTTAAGTCACACTCGTTGTGTAGGCATGCAGTTCGACAGTTCATGTGCGCTTTCAATTAGTAAAATATTGCCTTGCCTACAAAACTACGTTTCCAGATATATTTTTCATTTTCCTATGCACAATGATGGTTCATTATCTGACACTCCTGAAGAGACTTAATCTCTCTGGTCTCATTCACATCATCTTGTTCTTTATATGATGACTCATAATATATACTATTATTTATATTATATATAGTATATATATTAGTATATATATGTATATTGTTTATATATGATTTATTGTATATATTATATATTAGTGTTGTTGTCTAAACCTACGATAATACTGACGGAATTAGACAGTTGGTCCAAGTTTGGAGAAAATTTTACTTGTAGTTTAATTAATTATTACCTTTGAGATTCAATAATTAACGGAGGGTTGGAACTTATTCTACCAAAATAACATTTAACGACACCCGAATATCATGGAAAAATTCTGGTCCTTAATTGCGTTTAGAACTATAGTCATAGTTAAAGTTACGAATAAATTTCAAATTCCAAATTTTTAAAATTTTTTATAATGTTTTAATTTTGTTGTTAATCTCTTAAAAATTTTAAATGACAGAGTTGGACATTTAATTATAATAGCAAAACACTTGAGCAAAGTAATTATTTGCATTATTTAATAAAAGACATTTAAATTTACTTTTTCGTAAAATAGTAATGCTGACAAGTTTGATATTTATCCGTTCGCCGTACTAACAAATTTAAAGTATTTGAAATAGGAGAGAGTATTATGAAACAATGGTGTCGAAAAATCAATACTTTTAAGTCGTATATTTAAGTGGTATAGTTATAAAAATCTTTAAGACAAATATCATTATGTGCCCTAATCTTGTGCCTACATAGTCTATCTACCTGATTGGTTTGAAGAAAGAAGTCATTCATAATATTTACTGTAAATTTTCATTTCTTAAATCAGTCGTTCACAGGTGACGTAATCTTGATTTTGAAGCCCATTTCCTTCACTCTCATCACAAGAGGAAAAAACTTTTGGTTTTAAACATGCGTAAATATTACACTATATCTTTAGGTGCTCACCAAAACCTGGTGAATTTGCACATGTCAGTAACATATTAAATATTTAAATTTTTTTCAATTTGAATGACTTAATGGATTGTTTCATTTGAAGGATTAAGAAAAATTTTGTTGTGAAGGTAAATAAAAAAATTTTACTGCTTATATCTGCAATAACTGCCTAAGTATTTCTTCAGAACTTCGAAGCCAGATATTTCAATCTTTATTTTTTTGCTTTCTCAGGGTCGTCTTTTTCATAACAAAATTCCCAAAGCAAGACTTTTTATCTTCAGATGACTGTATTTTTTTTCGTATTGACACTCAGTTCTTACATCTTTCCTGAATAAAACCTGGTCTTATCGATACTGTGATAGTACTAGTTTCAAGTATTTTCTATACACACCTTTATTAGGTTCTATTCTCGTTATGATGATCATAACAGCCACGTAACGACTGATAATTAAACAGGTTTTCGTCCCTCTTTATTTTTACACTGTATTCATTCGCATGCACGTAAGCTATAAACTCTCCATACTTTCATCCAATATGTATTCAATCATGTAAACTTTTCAACTTTTCACAATATTCTTTCTTGGTGTTCACTAGGCGTTTCTGTTTTTGATTGCCCATTGCTGTGAATATAGATATATTTATTATATATTATGTTTATTATTGTATATAATATATAGAATATTATATATATAGTATATATATTAGTTATTATATATATATATTCAATTCTTTATTACACAATGATTTACATCATAGAAATATATTATTTATTATATCGTCACATTCTAACAAACATAAAAATTCAATCCTCAAAAACGAAAGAGTTAATTTAATAGATTTATAATGCAGTCATCATTACTAAACATAAAATGTATAATAATTTTGAATTAAGTTTTTTAAATAGGGTGCTATGACCACCTTTGAGAAATATCTAAAAAAATTGATATCTAATATAGATGGCGTTGGCACTTTTAGTAAGTGGCCTACAAGAAAGACTCTTAATTAAAAGGACACTTTATAGTTCCTGTTCCATGTCGTGGTATGAATAAATAATTAATCGAGCCAATTTATAATCGACTTTATAACTAATCAATTGATTTTAATAAATGCAATTGTACTTATTTCAATACTTTTTATCTATTTAATATCAAAGGTATATATATAATATATATAGTATTATTATATATAATAGGATATAATATATATTATATATATTATATATATAAACTAGTGTATATTATTATATATTTATATATACTGTTATAATATATTATATAATATATATGAAAACAATGGTATATATATTCAGATCTGTGTATGATGGTTCCAGTTGAATATTTTCGGATTTATCTTTACTTTTTATTAAAAAATATTGATAGTGACAGACAGACTTTGAGATTGTGCGGAAGGACCGATCTGTAAGGTAGATTGGCTTTAGGTGGATTTTGGATAATGAATAGAGAATAATTAAAAGACGTGGACAATTACACGCCACTAAAAAATATAATATGTATAATAATGATATAAATTTATCATATTTTTAATATATATATTATATTGTATACTATATATATACTATATATAATAATTTATTTGAGGGGTTAATATGATTAATTATATATTATATACTTATATATTAATATATATATATTTAATACTATATATATTTATTACTTATTTGTATTGTTAAAAATTTTGTAAATGTTGAGGGTAGGGTCTGGTTAAATAAAAGGTCAAATAGGAATTTTGGCATTTAAGTGGTCAATTGAACGTAAAAATAAATAGATAAGTATATATACCAACATCAGAATTAAATGTGCGTATATGAGTGTTATTTATATCGATAAATATATATAATATAATGATAATAATATTCATAATAATAATAATATATAATAAAATGATATCGATAATAAAATAATTAATAAATTATTTCTGGTGTGTGTGTAGAAAATCTTATATTTTATTGTTCATTATCAAAAGTGAAGTGAGTGTTCATAAGTGTGAACACTTGCTCATTAATATTATGTATAGCCTTGAATATTGCTTTATTAGAGAGTCGCTATTTTTTAATAACATTTCTTGCATTTGGCAAGCATTTATTGAGTACACGTGCCCATCATATAATATATATAAGTAATATATATTTTTTTATATGATGATATATATAATAGATATATATTATATATATATATATATATAATATAATTGCTTTTATATATAGTTATTATAGTATATATATATTATATTATATATTATTTTAATTACTATTAGTTATTATGTGACTATATACATTTATATAATTATATATTATATATACAATATTTATATAATACCTATATATATCGTATATATATTACTTATAACAATTTAGTGTTAAATTAATCTATATATAATATATATATTATAGTTATTATACTAAATTGTATATATGTCTGCCACTATACGATCGATAAGTTTAGATGTTTTGGTGGTGTAGGTAGTCTTCTATGTTTAAACTGGACTTTCACAACTTAATATTTGTTTTAATATATTACAATTGGATTGTACATGTAAAATATTAAGATTTGTTATGTTATGAGAGATATGCGCTTGAAAAAGTTGAATAGGTTAAGGTTTTTTGTATGTATGTTGTTATCTTTACTGTTGTTAACTGTGAAATTGTTAACGTTAACAGTTTATTCATGTTAAGGTGTTGTTAGGGTTGTCGTTGTGGATTATTATTCTTAGCTCGGTTTTAATGCTATGTTTAGCTTTAAACTGTATGTGACTTTATTACGTTGCGTTATATTCATTGAATTAGAATGATACTTAGCCATTGTTGTGATAGCTTTTTGTTAAAATATTTACGTTGTTCCATGTAAAATTAAATTGTTTATGTTCAAATATATGTTTGAGATGGTATGAAAAAGGAAGTTACGATTTTTGTATGTTATGTTAGTTACTTTACGTTGTTAAGTGGAACTTTGTTAACAAAACAAGAATCAATGGTATTGCTTAATGTTTCATAAAGTGGGAGGAGTTTGAATCAAATTCTCGAATTTGTATCTTTGAATAACTCTAACCATTTTAAGATATGCTATATTACATAAAACGTAATTGTTCGTAAGTCATAAGATATGAAAAAATACAAATATATGAGTCGAATTTCATGTTAAACAAATCGTAACCAGAGAGTATAGACTCCCTTTTTTTTTTTTTGAAACCGGGAACGTTGGATGAATTAGTCACACACCACAGGATAAATGCGCCGGTTACTGCTTAAAATCCAGCAACGCACGAGTTCCAGATGTTCGACATCCCGCTGAGAAGAGTAAAATCTTCTGTGGACTCATTCATTTCGTTGAAGAAAGATATCACATTACCTTTGAAGACTCCTTACCACTGGATTGCATCAGTCAGACAAAATTTTCGCTGTGCTGGTATGTATGGCATCTTCCTCCCATCTTCTAACTTGTTGTGATATCTGTTAACGAGGTCTTTCGTTAATAGCGATGATGTGTCATTTATAATTTATTCGTAAACCGAATGGAGACCGATCATTGGTTGTAATTCCAGCCATAGGGACCCCCGCCCTCAGGTAAATAGACCTTATTCAATTTCTGGTTTGAAGAATTTCACAGATTATCGACATCGTTGCAGCTTGAGTAACGTGATGAGCGGTTGTTTCTCGATGGCAGCGAGACGTAAGTGAAATACTCTGACTGGGGAGACACAGTGAGAAGCGGGTCTAAGAATATATGTCCCCTTTCTGCTGCGTCGTGTGACAATGTTAAAGCCTTGATGTACGGCATCTTATTGGCAGACCAATGATGGGGCAACTTTCCTGGCATTCAATAATAGGTTTCACAGTTCGAACATTTGAAAATATTACAGCTTTTGATTAAATTAAAAAATGAATTAACATCTACACGAGGACTTAATACATATACAGCTCACGGTGTATCTATGAGTACCACTGAAACATGTGGTTTGCCGTATAATGCAATATTTTTCATTCATTAATATACTATCACAGTGTAAAGGTATACGTTTACTTCTCTCTGGAGAGAGAATGAATGCTGTTGAAAAAAAATATATGCAGAAAAATGCGTTTCAGTGTTGGAGATGCCATTTATATTTACATCCTTTCATAAGGGCATTGATCTCTGGAGAGATATATGAACTTGCTCAAAAATATACAGAATCCTCTGTCTCACGAATAGATGATTTAATATGTATCAAATGAGTTGCCGGCTAGTGTTTTTATATATTTATTATATGCGTCTTTGAATATCTTTACATATGTTTAATAAAAAAATGAAAAATGTTTTACCCCTCAATCATGTGACCTTAATTGGTTAAGATGCTATTGAAAGAACATAGGTATTGCGTAATGTTTCGTAAAGTGAGAGGAGTTGAGCAATTTCTCAACTTGTATCTGATAAGTTCAGTGAAACAGGTGATACAAATATAATCAATGAAACGACTTGTTCGTAAGAACCTAGTATAAAACTCAACTTGTATCTAATAATTCTAGTGAAAACAGAACGCATACATATCTAAAAAGTGGAAGCGATCATTGTTGTAAACTTTGGTTTCAACGATCCATACTAAAAACAGTTAATGTTTCTGAATGTACCCTCTTGAACATGAAATATACTTACTTCATGAAATGACAACGATTATGGGTATAGCCGGTTGTAACATGGTGTTTTTATTTGAACCAATATGGTTCGTTCGTCCATCGTACACTTGTTTACCGGGTTTCTTCTGGATTGGTCGAACGAAGAATTCCTTACCCTTTTTGAGTTCTTCTTAAATATGAATTTGTTTATACATACGATTTTCATCAGTAAGACACTTTTTGCTGTGCTGGTATGATGACATCTCATTCTGTTCCTAAGTTCGTTAGAAATATCTTTACGAGGACCTTCGTAATACGCAACGATGTGGTATTTATATTTTTTCGTCAAACGAATGGAGAGCGATATGTTACCTGTATTCCATTCGGAGGTGCACTTAATAGACCTTTATTCATTTCGGGTGAAGAATTCATCAAGATTGTCGATACCACAGAAGCTTGGGTAAAGGCTAATTATGGGTCAACTGATGAATTGTCTCCTGGTGAAATATCTATCAGAGGGTGAAGTTTGTAAAGGCTATAATATGAATAGAGGTTGTTTTCACTGCCTCTGATAATGGTAAAGAGTATTGATGTACGCAACTATTGGAAACCCCCCGATGCTGTCACATTCGCGGTAACATGTATAGGTTTCACTGTTCAAATGCATCTGAAATTGTTTAAACAGGCTTTGGTTAAAAATGAAAATGGAATTATGTCTCATCTTAAACGAGGCGATAACTCGAGGATTTAATTCAATATACACACCGGTGTAATCTACGATTTTATACAAGAAACATTACGTTTAGCGTACCTAATGGCGAAATACAGGAGTGCGTTAATAACTATCAGCAAGGATACGTTTACATCTTCTGGAACGAGAGAATGCATGCTACTGAACCTATGTTTGCCGAAGAATGGATTAATGCGCAGGAGACATTTATACTTACATTCTTCAAAGGGTGTTGAATCTCTGGAGAAATATAAGGTAGACTTGCTTAATTTACTACAGAACCCCTTGTCCTTTTGATTAGCGTTGAATTAATATGTTCAAATAAAGCGTATGTTTTTTTGTATTTATTTGCTTTATGTACGCTCTTTTTCGTTGAAAATTATATGTTATAAAATGAAACTTGTTTTATAAAAAACACACTTCCCCCAACCCATGTAACACTTTATTGGTTTACGATTATTGATGGCTGTTTTATCTCGTACTCGCTGTTGTGTGATAAGTCTTCTGTTACTCAGATGATACATTATAGATCAATAGATCTATAGGTCATGGATGAGTAGGGGATGATGAGGTGGGTAGTATGATTATTCTGATTTACTGTTTATTTGGTAAAAATATAAATGTTTTATGTATTATAACATATAAAAGAATAAAATTTTTAGTAAAAAACAAAGACGTTTTAAAGAAATAAAAATTAACAAAGAGTTTAAAAGAAATAAAGTTTAATAATGGATAAAGTTATCTTTAATAATAAACGTTAAAGAAATAATAAATTAAAATAAAAGTTTTTCTTGAAAAAAACAAGTTTTAATGAAATGAACAGAAAAAAGAACATCGAGAAATTGGACACAAACACAAGAAAAGTTTTGAAAAAATAACAGTTAAAAAGAAAATAAATATAAACAAATACCCCGCTTGCTACTGGATTTGTAATGAATTTTTCCGTGTATGCAGCGTCGTAATCCTGTTATGTTTCTGTTGTGAATTTGTTTTAGCTTACCTTTTACTGTTGTTAATAAAATAATATGAGACTTTGTTATTGTTAACAATTTATAATAATAAAGGTATGTTAGTTTTGTCATTGTAAATTATATTCATTGTTCAGGTTAATGCTATGTTGCTTTATTGATGTGAAAAAACTTTGCTAAGTATATATTCATGATCAGCATCACGATTACTCAATGAGTAGTAAAAATTTTGTTAATATTACATATGTTAATTGTGAAAATATCTATGATAATCGTTAGAAAAATGTGAGTAGGGGGTATGTTCGGTTTTGAGTGACGTTATATGTCGTATTTCGGTGATGCTATGTTTTGTTTATTGATGTCGAAAACTTTGTTACGGGGGTTGGGTTAGCTACATTTTCGTGGTCAGTATGATTTTAGCAGGTTATGAAATAAATATTGGTTTAAATCAATTTACTATGCTAGTAAAAGTCTCCATGAATATGTGTTTATAAAAAGGTGTGCAGTAGAGGCGTGTTAGGTTTGTCGTTGTACACTAATAACTCTTCTTAGTTCTGACTATGACAGCGTTAGCATTTTGATGTGAACACTTCTGTTATGTTAGTCTAAATATATTCAAATCTCAGACAAAGGTATATAAATTTGGTAATATATTACTGATTTTTTTAATCTGTATACAATATCTTAGGAATGTGGTACGGTTTGGGATGGAGGTGAGTCGGGTTGCTTGATTTAACTGATTTTACAGGTTTAGGGATGTAAAAACTTCTTTTCTTAATTTATCAATTATAAAAAGCGTAAAATTTTATGTAAAACAAATTAATTTAAACATGTAAAATCAAAAAATAAATGAAGTTTTTGTGTATGTTATTAAGATTTCAAATTTGATATGAATCATAGATCATAGTATGGTAGGGGTCATAAGCTGGGGAGGCTGGGGAGAGGAAGAGGCTGGGAGGCTGGGGGTGAGGCTGGGGGAGGTCTGAGAGGGCTGGCACGGGCTTATTGGCATCCTGGGGGCTCAAAAGATGCTACAGTAGGCCTTGCCATGTGGCTCAAGAGGCTCAGGAGGCTCTACGAGGCTCTCAGGAGCTCTAGCAGC
>JABUQX010055561.1:0-10000 GCA_015478945.1 Trachelipus rathkii
TCTGGTATTATAATATATTATATCTTAAATTATAATAACTAATGAAATTAATAATCATATATATATATATTAATTATTAATATAATATATATATATATATATATATATATTATATATATATATATATATATATTAATATATATAATATATATATATTATACATTATATATAATATATAATATTTTACTATATAAATATATAAATATATATATATATTGAATACATATTAATATACTGCATATAGTCAATATATATTATAAATATATTAATATTAAATTATTATATATATTAAGTGAAGGATAATAAAATCGATTTCTACACTCACTGAGGAGCGTTATTTGAATCTTTTAATACAGCTGTAATGAATCAAAGACTCGATGAGATTATCTTGTAAGTCATGTGAATATAATATACAACTTGCTCCAAAATGGATTTACGTATAATTATCCATGATATGTCATGGGAAGTTACTCATCTATACCATATAAAAACATATATCCAGACTCTATAATACATAAGTAGGTATATTAATTATGTGCCACACTTTTGTCGATTGTGAGTGAGTGTAGCGAGGCAGATTTTTATATCCTCATTATGAGCCCATAATATATGGTGGTTTATTAACATAGTATATTAATAAGATTATTCACCAATGTAAATGCCACACTAAAATGTCATAAATTCAAAACACAGTGAGAGAATATCCTCACTTTTGCCACCTATAAAAGAGCAGGAATACATTAGATTATCACTTAAGAAGGTGAAAGATGGATCGTGACTCTTGATCATTTAGTATAGGTGGATATCAAATATCTATTATATAGCGTGAAACCTGAGGCCTTGCAAGGAGGTGATAAGAATCATTAAGAGATGTAATGCGTAAGAGAGAGTATGCAATGCGAATGTATCAAGAGCGAGCGAGTGTATAAAATAAGGACTCACACACGTTAATAGGACGATACCACTTCTATATCCTGTATACTGTTTGCCACATCCCACGATAAATGAATAGTACACTCAGAATATGATGAAGAATATAAATCTAATGTATTCGAGCTTCAGTGAGCAAAGTATAAAACGCGTTCTAATTAAGCAATTCTACACTATAACTTAGAGCCTTTAAAGATGCACTCACTAAAGAAAATGGCAATCTCACCAAGGTGAACGCACATAACAATACGATGCACATTTAAATAACATAAACGAGAGACACTACGGGAGAGTGAGCGTAAATATACGAGTATAGAGGTGGAAAGCCGCCTTATCAGCAATCCTTGGCTAATCAGCCACCTCCTTATAGTGAAGAAATGGATGGAGGTGTTCATAAATATTTAAACCTACTGAAAGTGATTGAGCAAAGATTATGGATTATGCTGACTTATGATAAGTTTCAATGGACAGAATTGAGCAGTTGAATCTCATTCACCTTCATAAGGAATACACACCAAGCAGAACCTTCATTCGAAAAAACTGACTGCACGACCAGTCATCAAGGAAACACAAGATAATTCAAATTTACAATCTATGAAAGAGGAGATGAGGCTCTACGAAAACACGGAGATGCTGCCTACAGGAGAGAATACTTTCTTCATGTGGTAGACATGAAAGATGGGCCAAGGTTTATCCAATTAATAACCTAGTGCTTGCAGTAGCAAATATTTATACAGCACCCTATCCCATCTCAAGAGAGCGAGCAGTATTTTTAGTGTAGGTGGGGAATGTAAAAACACAGACTCAAAAGAAACAGGCTTACTATGAGACAGACAAACTTAAGGGAAAAGAGCTTGAATGCAGATGTTGGCATCAACAATTTAAGATTTTTGATTTTGAGTGTTGAATGATATCCATCTTTATCATAAAGGACTATATTATTTACTTTGTCTTTTCAGCTGATTAATTGAGGTCTCTTCTTTCATTATTTTTTTATTGTTTATATTTATACTAGTTTAAGAACTCTTGTAAATTATATATCATGTAAAACATTAAAAGCTAGTAGCTAAACTTTGTTTATACTTACTGGAAAATGGAAATGGAATATTTTTTGAATAAACTCAAACATATTAGAAAAAAGTTTTTAAATTATTTTTTTTTTTTATTAATCCTCATTTCAAATGTTGAAATTTCTAAAATAAATTTACTTGGGCACTACCAAATAATGAAAATATAATTACTAGTATTCGGTTGTCCACGGAATCAATTCTAGTTGCCTAGCAGTACCAAAAATGTCTATTTTATTTACTGTGTAATTTATTATATTAATTTAAAGTGTCGGCTATCGAATAGTCGTTTATTGGTATCGGTAATAAAAAAAATAGGGTATTCGTATTCGGCCTTTTTGGTACTGGTACAGTCTCTAATAAATATTATATATATATAGGTATTGAGTGATATACCCATCATATATATATATATATATAATATATATAATATCTATGTAAGAATAGAAAAATATTTGAATGAAGATGAGGTTTTAATGAGTCATAACGATCAAAATCTTTAGCTTAAGACAAATATATACATAAAATATATAAGTATATATATGTGGATTAATAAATATTTGATGGAGGCGTATAACTGTCATTCCAGAGTTTTGTAATGATAATACCCAAATATATATGAAATCATAATATATGAGTCAGTAAATAAGTGAGTTAATCTAAAAGGATACTAACAACTCCCTACAGTTTTTCTTACTACAAAATTATATATTATTTAATTATAGATGATTCAAAAATTCTTTTAGGGGTCATGAGTAGGTTTTGTTGTGTATAACAATAATATTTCACCCTACATCATAAAGTAATAATAATACAAATGATCCAGAAAATTTTATTAAGTTTTTTCTACTATTTACATTATATAATATTCCAGTGGTATAAAATGTAAAAGAATTGGGTATAGTGTGTAAGAGATCAAGATAAATCACAAAAAATATATATATACTATCATGACCCATAGATTATAAAATTCTCTTAAAATACTTAATGAAATATTTATCTGAGTCAAATCACCATACCTAAAGTGATAAGTGTTAAAATTTATCATCTGAGTAAAATTCAGGACTAGTAAATGAAATAGGTATTAATTAACATCAATATCAAATAAAAATATTAAGTTAACATATATATATCATATAATCACCAAGTGTAGAGATCATTTTAAACTTCAATAAAACTTCAAACTAGCATAATTAGGTGCAAGTGAAAAATCGAATCTAATGTAGTATTAAAGTTTAAGGGACTCTACACACATACAAGGTACCATCTAATATAGAGTAATTAATTAAATAGGTATATAAAGTAAAATAAGAGCAACTGTGAGGAGTAATAATGATAAGATACGTAAAGTAGCCCATAACATATATTATGTATAACTCTGTCGCATATGTATATTTGTGAGAGTTATGATGTTTAATATTATCTAGTATGAGATATTAAATACATGGTCATTTGTATACATAAATTATTTTAATGAAGGTAATAAAAAATTGTTTTCTATCCACCATAAATGTGAACATAAATTCACTCCCTATCTAATTGAGTATTGAGATAACTATATACTTATATAGATATAAGATTTAGGTTATGTGACACATTAACACATCATCACCTTATATATAGACTTGAATAGAGTATTAATTTTGTATGTCATTCATTTTAAAATATATGCCATTATCATGCAGCCTATAATCTCTCGAGAGTGAGAGAATGTAATTAGTTATGAGAATATCATATCTATTACTGGCTCAAAATTCCTATCTGAAATAAAATAAATAAATATAATTAGCTATTAATGTTACATAAATATCGTACTCATTTATTAGAATATATATTAGTTGATCACACTATCTTGAGAAAATTACTAGTATTAATTATATATAAAGAATTACTTTCGCTTGGTAAGAAGTTTTAGAGAATTTATGAGTGGATAAGAGAATCAACGGATTATAATTATATATATATATATATAAATTAAAAGAGAATATCATATGAGCACTTATTAAGAATATCTATAATATGAGAATATACTCAACTAAAGTTTATATATAAGCAGAAATCAGATTAATAATACATTATGAGTAAAAAATTATCAATATAACGAATACATTTTGGTGTGAGTAATAGACATAAAATCTATTGATTTCACCAATATAGATATAACTATAAATAGATGACACAGAAATCTAACAACTTAACATTAAATAACTATAAGACATACAGGAAGTATCGAGTTTGATGAGAGAGCACTAGACAGACTGTGATATATCTCCATAATACAGCTAATGAAAATGTGATTGATAAAATATGAATTTATGTAGTAGTATTAGTGAAATCAGGCAAAATATGATCGCATAAAAGACATTTTTTGCGAGACACTATAGCACGTAATCTTGTTATTATCTGAGAAATGTATAGAAATATATCAAGCGTACTTAAGATAAAAAGAAAAGATAACCAAACTAGAGAGAAAAATACTATAATTTTCACACTTACCTTGAAGATATAATTGCCGAGAGGAACTTTACTCGGACTGTGCGAGACGATACGTAATACAGTTTTACACGCAACCGATTCAGGAGCCAGTGTTTATAATATTTTCTTCAGATACTCTCAATCCACGGAAAACAATATAAAATATAGGTATATAGGTGAGTACTAGCTTAACAGCTAACCTTGAAAACCTATGAGCAAGTAATATATATATATTATATGTAGTGGTTATTGTGGGCAGAGTAGAGAGTAGCACAATGAAATTTTAAATAGTAGGAAATACAACGTATAAAAGCGTATAATAATAAAAAAATCATTCGCTTTAAGTACGCTAAAACTAAAAAAAATAATAATAAAAGTATAAGTATATATTATATGTATATATATATACTATATAGTTCGTTACGGTGAGATCTATATATTGATTAACTCTTGGATACAATCCTATCACTATTTGTTGTAATTAATACTAGTATAATATAATATATTTAAATTAGTAGTAAAACAAGCTTAAGAAACAAATTTTCTTATAAATTGATATTTATATAGTTATTAAACAGACTACCGGAAAAAAAAAAATATATTATGAGAAAGACTAAAAAGGCAAACCACATTAATACGTTATAATTACTTATTACAAATTATAATAGTGATTCACTCCAAAGGTTTTTAAATATATGATATAGATATATACTGTTTACCTTTAAGATTAGAAAATATACATTTTTAAATATTATATATATTAATTACAGACGAGTGAGCTTTTACACACCTAGTGAGAGCTCTTTCACTGGAAATTTGGTCACTTTCAAGTGCGTTATAAAATATTATATATATTTTCCCAACTAATTAAAGCATATAAGATAGTTGCTAAAGGCAATATACGAAAAATTAATTTAATAAATAAATTAAAGAGACTAAATATTATGTAAACTATAAAGTGAGTCAAATAAAACTATTAACCTTAACTATAACGTTATCATTACGCTCACTTTAAATGTATTGATTTTTATATTTATATAATTTATTTCACTGCATTGTATAAAAAATAGAAAAACATGCTAAGTAGGTAAAAATTACAAAATATGAGCCACAATTATTTATTTTTTTATTTTTTACATACATACAATTGACAGGAGAAAAGATCCTTACCTAGAATGTTCATAATATATATAATATTATATATATATATAAATATATAATATATATTAATAATATATAAATATATATATAATATAATATATATAATATATATTATATATATATAATTTATATATATATTATTTATATATTAATATATATATATATATATATATGATATATTAATATATTATATATTATATATATAACTATATATAAAATAATAAAATTATAATAAAATAATTTATAATATATATATAATCTTTATTATAGTTAATAATAAAATATTAGAAAATATTAAAATGTGAAATATTTTTAAATTTTTTATATATTTTTTAAAAGTTTTTGAAATGAATTTAATGTTTATTATGAAAAGTTATATTTTAGGTAAATTAACATATATATATAATAATAATTTCTATTGGAAGCTCAAGTCCCAATTATACACTTACGTAATTCTGAGTGAGGAGTAGGTGGCTTAGGTATAAAAACAATAAACATAAAGCTTTACAACATACTATAAATAAACCTAAATTATTTAAATATAGCACGTGGTATCCAGTGGAGAGCAACTAAGCAATAGTAAATATATGACCATATATTATAATTATTAGAATTTATTGAGACCTAAGTCTACTACCATTATAATTTGTAAACATTTTAAATTTATGTTCGTACTTATGCTAAAGATTTGCGCGAGCAGAAATTTTAGCAATAGTAAAGTGAATTATAGTATAATACGCCTGCTCAGTATGTTCCGTCACTGGGCATACCTTTCTTTCATTCAGTTATCAGAGATGTTCTGTCATTGTTTTAATCATATACAGATAGAATCAGAAAGAAATGAAAAATTCTCACAACACAGATACTTCTCATTTCAAAATAGCTTTTTCACGAATATACTAGCGCATTTTTATCCTGAGGAGAGCAGCCATAAAATAAGTGACTGCGAGTGATTCGAGAATTCGATCAAATTTACGCACACTTATAAATAACAGAAGAGTATAGTCATGAGTGCTAATGTTGAGTGGAAAAAACGCGACACGGAAAAGGATACTTATTGACTTACACAATTCCGCTCTATCGGATGAGAGAGTATTTCTCACATACAAATGGGTACTTATTATAACTTTTTATAACATTTATAAATTTGACATATATTATACATATGATTTTAGATAATAAAATACATATCTTAAATATAATGGATATTTAAATAAATTCTATCAATTATCTATATATATAGGACTCCACAACTAAAATAATCACAACAAAACTATCAAAGTGTGTAGCCTATATTAATTGGTATGAATACCCGGAGAAGAAACACCTACGAACTATCAATACAATATGCCTTCTAGATATACTAAAGAAAAACACAAAAAATATGAAAGAAAAGAAGAAACTAAACAATAATAATATACTATAAAAGAATCTACCAATCAGATACACTCAGTAGAATGACTACAAGCATAATGACTATTATATCATTACGATATCAGTTATCTAATATTTTTCATATTTCATAATTTTTATTAGGATTTGGTCTTTATCACTCTTATTTTTCACAACAAATATCACAGTTATTCGTAAGGATTCAATATCCGTTACAATATATAGTCAAATACTATCCACTATATTTCAGGTATTAGGGATTTATCTTTTCTCAATTATTCATAGTAAGGTAATTATGGGCAGTATACCTCACATAATTCTTTTGTATATTCCACTATGTGGAACTTGTGAGTATCTTCTGTTTCCTCAGTAAATTAATAATTGTTGTTTTGCGATGGTTATCAGAGAGAGCGCGCACAAATTCACTCAAATTTATTGTTACATGAATGATAATCTATTTATTCAAATAATTATGATGACAATAATATATTATATTGCGTAAGCAATTTCGCCTCCTACACAATAATGTCACAACAGACTTTCGTCCACTTATTGTATGGGATATTCCTGTTCAGTGCACATTTTTTATATGATGTGATATGTCTATAAATGATGACAATGAAAAATATCATATTATTTAGAATTACCACTACGAAAACTTTGGATTCCTATTTCGAATTCAAATGAGTTCTTTGATGATCATCTCATCACCTTTTAATGTATATGAAGTAAAATTTTTACAAATTAAAAAGAACCTAAACTACAAGCAACTTTCGAGTCTTCTACATATGTCAAGCAATGATTTCCTCTACGGAACTACAACTATTGAAATAACTTAATACGTGTGACATATTGGTCAAATCATGGATTACGTAGTACTGTACTTTAATAAACCATATTATATCACAGTTGGATTTTAATATGGTTCGATCATGTTGGATCAAATTTTAACTTGAGTGTAAATAATTCAATTGTATTCATATCAAATAATTATTATATGTTAATTTAAAATTTATTTGTATAATTTATTTATTATTATTATGATTAGTATTATTATTATTTATATATCAGTCATGATATATAACCATATAAGTGAATCAATTAGTTGTTTAAAATGACTACTGTAGTGAGTATTCTGCTATATTAATTAATATAAGAGAATATAGTACGTATGAGTAATTATTCTTAATTTAGTAATCATATATTTATGATATATATACAGAATATCATGTAATATATGAATTATGAGATCTTAGGGTTATTGGAATATGGGAAGTAGTATTTCTTGAAGAATTTCATTGTATATATGCTGAAATATACGGCACTTCATATATTTGTAAAACTTATTTAACTAATGTCTATCACGAGGACTAATTAAATTAATATGCTTGTCTTTGAATAGTACTATTATATATTATTAGTATTTAGTTATTATTTCTATGTAATATATTTATTATAAGTCAATATATAACTTTATCTCACTCCCCGTGTATTAGCGGTACAGGATATATAAGGTAATGAATCTTACATTGTATTAGTGATATATATAACATTGATAAGATACATTTTAATTTATGATTCGGTTGGACTTATTGCTAAAAGAGATATTATTGAGCGCGAGCATAAATTTATAACATTAAATGATCAAAGTGAAATACTTAAATATATATAAAGTTAGTCACGGGAGAAGAAAACTCTTCAGTCAGATAAAAAAATATATCAGATAACAAATCAACTTGAAGAATAACATGAAGAAAAAGAAATCTAACGTGAAAAGTAATATCACTTCACTCTTATCAGAAATATCCGGCATAGAGCGATAGTACTTACAGGAAAGGTACGAGTCCTTTGGAGATTTATATTTATTACTAATATATACGAATTATTTTCGATCACAATTTTTACTTAGAGCACTAAACCATAGAGTCTAGAGAGCAATATGTAGAAAACGCGCTTATGGAAAAGGTATATAATATAGGATCCGAGGTTTGTTTAATCCGACTACCATGCATTTTCGACAACTATTTTAGAGAGAAAGAGCACGTACGTCATCCACATCAAAAATACGATGTGTGTACTTTCTGTAGTTAGCTTTTATTAACGTCTTTGGAAAGTGAGAGCAAATTATCTGATTATCTATCATTATAGATCTCTGTGGTGCATAGTAAGAGATCATGGATGTATTGATTAATTTTTATTTCCATTATCGTGAATATCAGTTTCTTGGCGAGACTGCTCTCATCAAATACACCAAGAACACTTCTAAGAAGTGGGTGTGTTCACTCTACACGTGACTGCTGGTAAAATAATTTGCTCTTTTAAGTCAAAAGGAATTAAAGATCAATACATCAATAATATATAATAAATCATAAATAATAATAATAATAAATAATAATAAAAATATATAATAAATAAAAATATATATTATATAATAATAATAATAATAATAATAATATATTAATATAATATATATATTATAATAATAAAATAATATAAAAAATTAAATATTAACATAAATATAATAATAATAATAATAATTAAAATTGAAATAAAAATTAAAAATAATAATAAAAAATAAAAATAAATAGTAATAATAATGAAAATAAAAAAAAGTAAAATTAATAAAGTAATAAAAACAATAAATATAAAAAAATAATTAAATTCCACTTTTATATATATATAAATATATATTGTGAGGTATTATATTATGATTGATGTGGATAATTTAAACTAGAAATTTCTAGCGAGGGTAATCGCTTAAAATTGTTATTAAGTAAAATATTATTTTTTGATATTCAAACAAGAGAACAGTATATAAAAAACGATACACGAAAAGTAAGAGTCAGAGAGATGCATTTTTTTTCATAAAATGTTTATTCTACACAACGGAGACGCACACATTCTATAGTCTCTCATTCTTTATCGGATACGTGTGTTATAGTGACTTTTTTATTCAGCAATAATATATGATTATG
>JABUQX010055561.1:17500-32500 GCA_015478945.1 Trachelipus rathkii
ATTCATATAAAATTAAAAAAAAAAAACATTAAACATTTTTTATTCTTTTTAAGTTATAACTTAAAAAATTTACGTTTTTTTTATATTAAATCAAACACCCTCTAGAGCCTCTGGAGCTCTGGAGCCCTTGAGCCTCCTCCCTGCCTCCTCACCCTCCCCTCCCTCTCGCCCTTCCCATCTATGATCTATTGATTCATGTCATATTTTCTGTAATAACATAACACAAAAACTTCTTAGATTTTATTTTGTTTTATTATGCTTTATAAACAGTTTGTTTTTACTAAATTTTTACGCTTTTCATATTTATAACTTAAAAAAATTTACGTTTTTTTATATCATAAACCTTGTTAAATCAAAAATCAAACCAACCCACTTCCTTCCCCCCAGTCCCTAACCCAAATATGGATATTTAAAGATTTACGTAGTAATTTTTTTTAACTTTTTTTCATGCTTCCTGGTCTAATTATCATACTGATCAATGAATATATGCTAACGTACAAAGTTCCTTACTTAACAACAATAAAGTAACTAACATTGATTGCAGAACGGAAGCCTATCTTACACTTTTTCTAACATATCATCGATATATTTACATTATTTGTAGTAAGAATTTAAAACAAAATTTCACATCACCTATATGTCTAAAGTCATAGTTTATATTGCCAAAGATTTAATTGAACAAAGCCTTCAGCGAAACAAAGCAAACGTAGCCTTACCTGAACTATCGAATAAACGTACATTCACAACCAACCTAACACATCTTAAACATGAGTAAACAGTTAACATTAACAAGCTTTCATACTTAACAACAGTAAAAGTAACTAACATTGAGGGCAGAACGTAACCTACTTACACTTTTTTTCTAACATATCACTGATGTTTTTACATTAACATAGTACATTTAACAAAAATTAATCACAACATTGGTTAATTATCCTACTGATCAATGAATATATATGCCCTAACTAACAAAAGTTTTCAATATTAATAAAGCAAACTAGGCATCATATGAACTACGATATACATTACACTCCACAATCCTAAACATCTTATACACGAATAAAGCAGTGCAACATTAACAAAGTTCCAGTACCTATACAACTGTGACATAACTAAATTTGTGCATACAATACGTAACTTTATTCACACTTTTTTCCCAAACAGATCTCTCAACATAATCATTATTCCTTTTTTTTGCAGGAACAATAGTAACATTAACAAAATTTTAATCCATATCTTGTTGTAATTATCATACTGACCAACGCATATAGCTAACGCAGCAAAGATTTCACATCAATAAAGCTAACATATCATGAACCTGATGTAACAATATAATGTAATAACAATCAAACGAAACATACCCTATTGCTGAATAAATCAACTAACATTAAGCAAAGTTCCATACTTAACAACAGTAATTAACTACCATTGCATACAAAAAACGTAACCTATCATACGTTTTCAACATATCTCTAACTATATCATTACTATTTTCGTATTAACACTGTAATATTTTGCATCACCGTACCTAATTATCATACTGACCAACGAGTATATGCCAACGTAACAAAGTTTTGGCTTAACAAAGCTAACATATCAAAGTCTGAACCAAATATAACATACACCGAAAAACCTAACATACCTTAACACGAATAAACAGTCAACATTAACAAAGTTCAATTACTTAACAGACAAGTGAAGTAACTAGCAAAACATATAGAAAGTTGCCTTTCACATCTTTTTTCTTTTTGTTTAAAACTTTTATTATTTTTTACTTAATTCTTTAAAACTTTTTGTTTCAAAAAAACTTTTAGCTATTTTTTAATTTAATTTCTTTAAAACATTTAGTTTTGTTTTTTAAAAAAAAAACTTTTAATTTTTAACTTTCTTCTTTAAAACTTTTTGTTTTTTACTAAATTTTTTATTCTTTTTATGTTTATAACGTAAAAAAATTGTGTTTTTACATACCCTAAAACGGTAAATCACTGAATCAGTAAATCAAACCACCCCTACCCGTCCCAACCCTGATCTATGGGTATTGATCTAATTGATCTGTTGACTTCCAGTCATATTTTCGAGTATCATTGGATAAAACATATGTTCTTTTTATACTAACCCTCGGAATATATGCTGGACATAACATAAGTTTTCACATCAATAAAGCTAACATAAATAACCTGATGTAAGAATATAATGTAAAACATCAAACCTAAACATCACCTATAACAGCGAATAAACAACTAACATTAAAAAAGTTCAATACTTAACAAACAGTAAAGTAAACTAGCAAAACATATAGAACGTAGCTTTCACATCTTTTTTTTTTTTCGTTTTAAAAACTTTTATTTATTTTAACTTTATTTCTTTAAAACTTTTTGTTTTAAAAAACTTTTAGCTATTTTTAATTTTATTTCTTTAAAACTTTTTAGTTTTGTTTTGTTTTTTTTTTAAAAACTTTTAATTTTTAACTTTATTTCTTTAAACCTTTTTGTTTTTACTAAAAATTTTTATTCTTTTATGCTTTAAACGTAAAAAAATTTACATTTTACATAAACTAAAACAGTAAAACGCTAACGTAAAAAAGTTTTTCACATCAATAAAGCTAACATATACATAGAGAGCGAGGAGAATATGAGAGAGTATAACAGCGAAGCCTAACAAATATCCATACTTGGCAACAGGAGATAGTAACTGACCGTTGCGTACAGCCCGTACCATATTCACTACACTCTTTTCTGAACAGATCTACAACATATTACTATGAATTTAAAGCAACATACGAACTTTTAACAAAAAAATTATCGCAAATACTGCAACAAATATTGCTGACGTAACCAAGTTTTTTTCACATCAATAAAGCTAACATATCATATCCTGAACTAGGGATATAACGCACAATGACAAAACCTAACATACCTTATGATCGAATAAATGACTAACATTAACAAAGTTTCATACTTAACAACACTAAAGTAACTAACAATGCATACAGAACGACCATGTACGAAGCTGATGTGGTTCCTGTTTCACTAGAGTTATCAAATACAAGTCGAGAAATTGTTCAAACTCCTCCCACTTCTCGAAACATTACGCAATACCTATGATTCTTGTTTGACACAGGGTCAACTTAACAAATTTATTAAAAACATTTTGCCTAATACTATATTACAAATGAAACCCATTAGGGGTATGAAAAAAAGTAACATTACGCAATAGTTATAAGCCACGCCCATCCTTCTTGTTAGGGTTGTCGTTTAGGGTTAGCATTGTATAAACTGGTTTGTTACATCATCTTTCGTTATTGTGAGAGAGAGAGGATTACATTCTTCTTAAAAGAGCGACAAATGAAGCTCTTCATCAGTTGCTTGTCTGACTTTAAAACTATAAAAATGGTTTCTCTCGTGAATAATAAATTTGTAAACGATATTGTAACATGGAAGATATCGCATCCAAAAGTTTTTCTTAACTTAACTTTCCATCGTAAGACAAATGGAGAACGTTACTTTGCCTGTTCCGATTCGTCTTACACCCATAACAGACCATTATTCCTATCCTGTGAAGAATTAAGTCGGGTGTTCGATGAAGTTAATACATGGATAAATGAAAAGTACATTTCTTCATCAGTGACAAATTCGTGGGGAGTTGCGATCAATGGCGGCGAAGAATGTGACTCAAAAAGATTAACTCTTGTTTTTTCACTACATAACAATATTGAATCCCTTGATTTACGTATGTGGTGGAGACCTAATTCAACGGGGATATTCCGACCCACTGCCTTTGGTGTTTGTGTAAGTGGTAAAGAAAATATTACAGCGTTTATCAAGATGCACGAAGAAATATCTAAAAGGTTGAATGAAGTTGATTTACTGGACGAACTTATTAACCTCTCGCATGGTATACTCTATACGATGTACGATGAGCACAATGTGTTCGAATCACAGGAAACACCAGTTATCGAGGCGCTCAACCTTGAAAAATTCACCCTCCTTTATGAAAAAGAGATGAAATCGCCAGGGTACAAAGAACAATCTTTGAAAATATCAGCAAGAGATATTTATACCTATATCACAACTGAAGGTCTTGGAAGTTTAGAACAATACATCGAATGCTCACATTGTATGTTAAATGTTAAACCTTAACGCACTCAATCTTATTTAAATATTTTATATAATTACGATTGTAATTTTTTATTATATGTAGCTGTTTTAAAACATATATGTAAGATGTATATTAAAATTGTTTTTTCTTATGATTGTTTTCTTATCCAGTGTTAATTTATATATTATATCTTATATACTATATATATATAGTATATATAACTATATATATATATATATTAATTATATATATATATATATTATATAATATTTATTATATATGTAAAGTAATAACACTACATCCAAAAACGTAACTCTATTCACCTTTGTAAGCGTGTCTCTAACATAACAATGTTTAATTTTTACATTAACATGGTGATATGTAACAAAAATTTACCATAACCGTGTGTGATTTCATAAGACAATGAGTATATCTCTAACGTAACAAAGTTTTCACATTAATAAATGTAACATAGCATCCTGAACTTAAGAATAATAATGTACAAAAGGCAAGACCAGACATCTTAAGCTAGAATAACAACTGCTAACCTTAACAAAGATCCACACTTAACACTAGCATTACCTAATGGGTAACTACAAACAAAGTAAAGTTTTTATTCTCTGTAAAGCTAAACTATGAACATAACATACTTAACACACAATGGCTGCACGAATAAACAGCCAGCCCCAACATCTTAAACAACAAAGCGTACATAAGGGGGCAGTAAAACATGTTTTCAAGTGTATAACATATAATTTCCAATAAAAAGAACATTAAATAAATAAATACATTCATACATATAAGTTTTTAAATATATTAAACCATCTAATCAGGTGGACATAGGATTCTGTATAAATTGAGCAAGTTCTATATGTTTCTCCAGAGATTCACCATCCGAAAGGATGTAAGCATAAATACAACTTGCTGCACTAAACCATTTTTCTGCATATTTCGGTTCAACAGCACTCACTCGCTCCCGCCAGCGAGAAGTAAACGTATCCTGGCTGATAGTTATTAGGGCATTTCTGTATACTGCATTATACGGGAATCCATATGTTTCAGTGTAAATATCGTAGATTACACCATGAGCTATATGAATTAAGTCCTCGAGTATGGCAACAACTTTAAGATGAGACTTTAAGTCGTTTTTCATGTTAAACAAAGCTGTTATATTTGCAGATGTCTGAACAGTGAAACCTATACACGTACGCATGAATGTGACAGCATCATTAGGTTTCCAATAGTTGCGTACATCAATACTTTTAACATTATAATGTTAAAAGTATTGATGTATCTCATTACCTTTTAGAGCTGTTTACACCTCTGATTTCATCAAGAGACGATGTCACAGATGACACATACTCAGCCTTTATCCAAGCTTCGAGGCTTTCGATAATATTGAAGAATTCTTCAACTGATATGATTAAAGGTATATTACTTGCACCTCCAATTGGAACACATGTAATATATTGCTCTCCATTCGTTTTACGAAAAAATGTAAATGACACATCGTTGGGTATTACAAAGATCCTCGTAAAGAGGACGTCTGTAGAAGCAGAACGAGAGGTCATCATATCAACACAGCGAAAAATGTCTTACTGGCGAAATTCGTATGTATAAACAACCCTTATAGGTAATGAGATTCTTTCTTTCAACCAATCAGAAGAAAGTAAACAAGAATACGACTACGAATGAACCATATCATTACAAAATGGTAATATTATATTTTCGAGGTTGTTCGAGCTGTTGTTGTTGTTGTTGCTGTGGCTGTTGTTGTTATTGTTGCTTGTTTGTTGTAGAGGTAAGGTTCCTGTGTTATATTTCAACTTCTCATTTATCACAACATTGATTAATTATATACTGGATCAAACGAAGTATACTCTAGCGTAATAAGGTTTCCACTAATAAAGCTAACATGATGTAACATGAACTAAGAAAAAACTAAGAAAGTAATGTACAACGACAAACTGACAACTTAAGCCGAAAACTGGTTATAATTAACAAAGTACATACTTACGCATGTAAGTAATAATTAACATGCAAAACGTAACTAGGTCAACGTTTTTTCAAGCATGTCTCTAACTATCAATACTATTTTTATTTTTAAGCTTTTCTCTTTTAGACTAACACCTCCCTTGTCATGAAATTTTCAACATGAATGATTTTTATGCTTTACCATTTACATAAAGTGCTGCAATACTATTATATTCCTATTAATACAAAACTGGTAAATTTGGCAACTGCGTATTCATATGCAGAAGGTGATTTGCAGCAATGTATAGATTTTGGGGAGCTGATTATATATAATCAGTGTGGTCCGATGAATGGTATTCATAATCATAGCAAAGGTTAAGGCAAACCTAACATTATTCAACAAAAACTTTAACCTAGGCTCACGTTTCTAATACATCTTCGTCAGTTAACACAGTAATATCTACAAAGAACTCCATAATTTTCTCTAATGAAATCAGTGTTATTTTACAACGAATAATGAACATAACAAAGTTTTTACCAAACATAACATACAAATAAGTTCTTTATATACTAACATACGAATATATGCTTAACCAACAACGTTTTTTGGCATAATAAAAGCTACATAAGCATAACCTGAACTAAGAATATAATTTACAATGGCAAACCTAGCATTACTCAACAAAAACTTAACCTAAAGCTCACGTTTCTAACACATCATCGTCAGATAACAAGTAATATCTACAAATCATCATTTTCTAACAACCAGTGTTATTTCCACATGTCATAGTATATTTTAACATAACGTACTAACTTAACGAATATCATTTTTTATCAACAAGAAGTTCTAAAGCAACACATGACGTCCCGCGAGAACTCATGGGGATGCGCCCATGAAAGGGTGTGAGTCTGCGAGGGAGTCACCCCGAAGGGTGTAGAGCGGGCTTTGGCTCAGCCCGAAGGGCTGAGGCCTTACCCTCCTTCGGAAGGGTAACGCCGCTTACACCCTTCGGGGTGAATCTCCCTCGCAGGACCACACCTTTCATGGGGCGCCATCCCATGAGTTTTCTCTCGCGGTAATGTGTTGCTTTAGATACTCTTGGTTGATGAAAACTGTTTATTCGTAAGTTAGGTACGTTATGTTAATTATACTATGACAATGTGGGAATAACACTGGTTTGTTAGAGAAATGATGAGTTTTTTGTAAGATATTATGTGTTAATGACGATGATGTGTTAGAAACGTGAGCTTAGGTTAAGTTTTTGTTGAGTAATGCTAGGTTTGCCCTAGACTACATTATATTCTTAGTTCAGGTTATGTTATGTTAGCTTTATTAATGTAAAAACGTTGTTACGTTAGCATATATTCGATGGTTAGTATATAAAGAACTTATTTTTGTGTTATGTTTGGTTAAAACTTTGTTATGTTTCAGTTATCTCGTTGTGGATACATGATACATCGTAAAAACGGGAGATAACTACGCATTGATCGTCACAAAAGGAAGATGTGTTAGAAAGTGAGCGCAGATCAAGTATTGATCCGTTCTGGTAGGGTTGCCTTAGACTTTTGCTATGATTATGAATACATCATCGAGTAGCACACTGATTTATATATAACTCAGCTCCCAAGTCTATACATTGCTGTCAAATCACCTCTGTATGATACGCAGTTGCCAGATTTACCATTTTGTTTAATAAATATAATAAGTATTGCATCACTTTATGTATGGTTAAAGCATAAAATCATTTTCATGTTTCATGTTGAAATTTTCTGAAAGGGAGGTGTAGTCTAAAAAGAGATAAGCTTAAAAATAAAATTAGTATTGATATGTTAGAGACATGCTTGAAAAAACGTGTGACTAGGTTACGTTTTGCATGTAATGTTAGTTACTTACTATTGGTAAGTATGGTACTTTGTTAATGATAACAGTTTTATTAGGGCTTAAGGTGTGTCAGGTTGTCGTTGTAACATTATTTCATTATTTTCTTAGTTCATGTTAGCTTTATTGATGTGGAACCTTTATTACGTTAGAGTATATTCGGTTGATCAGTATGATAATTTACCAATGTTGTAAATGAGAAGTTGAAATATAACACAGGAACCTTACATCTACAACAACAACAACAATAAAACAACAGCACAGCAACAACAAAAAACAGCTCGACAACCTCGACAGAAATATATACCATTTTGACTGATATGGTTCATTCGTACGTTCGTATTCTTGTTTACTTTCTTCTGATTGGTTGAAAGAAAGAATCTCATTACTTAAGGGTTGTTAAACTACGAATTCACCAGTAAGACTTTTTCGCTGTGTTTCATATGAATGACTCCCCCCACCTTCTTGTTGCGCTTTTTCGTTTCTGCTTCTACAGACGCTCCTCGTTACTGAGGATTCTTTTTGTGAATAACTCAACTCGATGTATCATTTACATTTTTTTCGTAAAACGAATGGAGAGCAATATATTACATTGTTCCAATTGGAGGTGCAAGTAATATACCTTTAATCATATCAGTTGAAGAATTCTTCAATATTATCGAAAGCCTCGAAGCTTGGATAAAGGCTGAGTATGTGTCATCTGTGACATCGTCTCTTGATGAAATCAGAGGTGACAGCTTGAGAGGCTATAATAGAATAGATGTTGCTTTCACTGCATCTGATAATGTTAAAAGTATTGATGTACGCAACTATCTGGTAATGTTAAAAGTATTGATGTACGCAACTATTGGAAACCCAATGATGCTGTCACATTCATGCGTACGTGTATAGGTTTCACTGTTCAGACATCTGCAAATATAACAGCTTTGTTTAACATGAAAAACGACTTAAAGTCTCATCTTAAAGTTGTTGCCATACTCGAGGACTTAATTCATATAGCTCATGGTGTAATCTACGATATTTACACTGAAACATATGGATTCCCGTATAATGCAGTATACAGAAATGCCTTAATAACTATCAGCCAGGATACGTTTACTTCTCGCTGGCGGGAGCGAGTGAGTGCTGTTGAACCGAAATATGCAGAAAAAATGGTTTAGTGCAGCAAGTTGTATTTATGCTTACGTCCTTTCGGATGGTGTTGAGATCTCTGGAGAAAATATAGACTTGCTCATTTATATCAGAATTCCTATGTCCACTGATGTAGATGGTTAATATACTTAAAACTTATATTGTATGAATGTATTTTTTAATACAGTGTCTTTTTATTGGAAATTATTTGTTATACAACTTGAAAACATGTTTTACTGCCCTTATGTACGCTTTGTTTTGTTTCAGATGTTGGGGCTGGTTTTATTCGTGGCAGCCATTGTGTGTTTAAGATGTTTATGTTCTAGTTAGCTTTACAGAGAATAAATTTTTACTTGTTTGGTCTTTACCCATTAGGTATTGTGCTAGTCTTAAGTGTGGATCTTTGGTTAAGGTTAGCAAAGTTATTCTGCTTAAGATGTTCTGTCTTGCCTTTGTACATTTATTTCCTTAGTTATGTTTGATGCTATGTTACTTTATTAATGTGAAACTTGTTAGTTAGAGTATACTCATTGTCTGTAATGATAATCAACCGGTATGGTAAATTTTTGTTTACATTCACCCATGTTAATGTAAATTAACATTGTTATGTTAGAGACACGCTTGACAAAGTGTGAATAAGTTACGTTTTTGGATGTTATGTAAGTTATTTTAATATATATTATATATATATATTTATTATATATATTATATATATATATACATATATATATTATATATATATATATATAATACTATATATATTATATATATATATAATATATATAATTTAATATATATATAAATAACATAGGAAAAAGAAACAATCATAAGAAAAAACAATTTTAATATACATCTTACATGATATGTTTTAAAACAGCTACATATAATAAAAAATTACAATCGTATAATTATATAAAAATATTTAATAAGATTGAGTTCGTTTAAGAAGGTTTAACATTTAACATACAATGTGAGCATTCGATGTATTGTTCTAAACTTCCAAGACCTTCAGTTGTGATATAGGTATAAATATCTCTTGCTGATATTTTCAAAGATTGTTCTTTGTACCCTGGCGATTTCATCTCTTTTTCATAAAGGAAGGTGAATTTTTCAAGGTTGAGCGCCTCGATAACTGGTGTTTCCTGTGATTCGAATATATTGTGCTCATCGTACATCGTATAGAGTATACCATGCGAGAGGTTAATAAGTTCGTCCAGTAAATCAACTTCATTCAACCTTTTAGATATTTCTTCGTGCATCTTGATAAACGCTGTAATATTTTCTTTACCACTTACACAAACACCAAAGGCTGGGGTCGGAATATCCCCGTTGAATTAGGTCTCCACCACATACGTAAATCAATGGATTCAATATTGTTATGTAGTGAAAAAACAAGAGTTAATCTTTTTGAGTCACATTCTTCGCCGCCATTGATCGCAACTCCCCACGAATTTGTCACTGATGAAGAAATGTACTTTTCATTTATCCATGTATTAACTTCATCGAACACCCGACTTAATTCTTCACAGGATAGGAATAATGGTCTGTTATGGGTGTAAGACGAATCGGAACAGGCAAAGTAACGTTCTCCATTTGTCTTACGATGGAAAGTTAAGTTAAGAAAAACTTTTGGATGCGATATCTTCCATGTTACAATATCGTTTACAAATTTATTATTCACGAGAGAAACCATTTTTATAGTTTTAAAGTCAGACAAGCAACTGATGAAGAGCTTCATTTGTCGCTCTTTTAAGAAGAATGTAATCCTCTCTCTCTCACAATAACGAAAGATGATGTAACAAACCAGTTTATACAATGCTAACCCTAAACGACAACCCTAACAAGAAGGATGGGCGTGGCTTATAACTATTGCGTAATGTTACTTTTTTTTTTCATACCCCTAATGGGTTTCATTTGTAATAGTTATTGGCTAATTTTTTTAATAAATTTTTAAGTCTGAACCTGTGCAAACAAGAATCATAGGTTTTGCGTAATGTTTCGAAAAGTGGAAGGAGTTTGAACAATTTCTCGACTTGTATTTGATAACTCTAGTGAAACAGGAACACATCAGCTTCGTACCTGTTTGTTCTGTATGCATTGTTAGTTACTTTAGTGTTGTTAAGTATGAAACTCTTGTTAATGTTAGTCATTTATTCGATCATAAGGTATGTTAGGTTTTTGTCATGGTGCTTATATTCTAGTTCAGGATAGTGATTATGTTTAGCTTAATTATGTGAAAAACTTTGGTAGTCTGATATATTGTTGGCGAGTATGTTGTGATAAATTTTTGTTTAATGTTACTATGTTAATGTAAAATAATAGTTATGTTAGAGATCTGTTTGAAAAAAGTGTGAATATGGTACGGGCGGTAAGCACGTCAGTTACTTCCTGTTGCCAAGTACGGTATTTTTTAGGTTTTGATGTTAATACAATTATATTCTTTGCATAGGTTATGTTATGTTAGCTTTTATTGATGTGAAACTTGTTTTTTACTGTTTTCTGGTTTTAGGGTTTTAGTGTTAAACTGGTAAATTTTTTTTACGTTGATAACATAAAAAGAATAATTTTTGGTAAAAACAAAAGTTTATAAAGAAGATAAAGTTAAAAAATTAAAAGTTTTTTTTTTTAAAAAAAAACAAAAACTAAAAAGTTTTTAAAGAAATAATTAAAAATAGCTAAAAGTTTTTAAAACAAAAAGTTTTTAAAGAAATGAAGTTAAAATAAATAAAAGTTTTTTAAAACAAAAAGAAAAAAAAGATGTGAAAGGCAACGTTCTATATGTTTTGCTAAGTTAATTTCACTGTTGTTAAGTATTGAACTTTGTAATGTTAGCTGTTTATTCGTGTTAAGGTATGTTTAGGTTTCGGTGTATGTTTATATTGCTTGGTTCAGACTATGTATGTGTAGCTTTGTTAAACAAAAACTTTGTTACGTTGGATACTATTCGTTTGATCAGTATGGATAATTAGGTAGGTGATGCACAAATATTACAGTGTTAATACGAAAATAGTAATGATATTGTTAGAGGAATATGTTTGAAACGTATGAATAGGTTAGTTTTTGTATGCAACGGTAAGTTACTTTACTGTTGTTGTAAGTATGGAACTTTGCTATGTCGTGATTTCATTCAGGCATAGGGTATGTTGATTTGGATGTTATACATTATATTTGTTATCAGATTGATTGTTAGCTTTATGATTGTGAAATCTTTTCTTGCGTTAGCGTATTTTCGCTGGTCAGTATGATAATTACACAGATTGTAAATTTTTGTTAAATGTTCTATGGTTAGGTAAAAATAAAAATGATATGTTAGAGATAATGTTTGGAAAACCATTTCCAAGTTATGATATTGTTGCAAATGGTTTAGTAAAGTACTGTTTCTAATTATCAGATCTTTACTACGGATTGAACGCTTTTCGTGTATAAGAAATGGTTAGGTTGTGAGTGTAATTATATTCGTAGTTCATATGATCCTATGTTTGCTTTTATTATTGAAAACTTTGTTACGTTAGCATATATTCATTGATCAGTAAGATACTTACACAAGGTTGTGATAATTTTTGTTAAATGTTACTATGTTAATGTAAAAACATCAGTGATATGTTAGAAAAAGTGTAAGTAGGTTACGTTCTGCGCTCATGTTAGTTACTTTACTGTTGTTAAGTATGAAAGCTTGTTAATGTTAACTGTTTATTCCTGTTTAAGATGTGTTAGGTTTGTGAATGTACGTTATATTCGTAGTTTAGGTGATGCTATGTTTGCTTTATTGATGTGAAAACTTTGTTACGTTAGCATATATTCAATGATCAGTATGATATTTAGACAGGTTATGAATTAAAATTTTGTAATAATATTCCTATGTTTAATGTTTAAAAATATCGTGAATATGTTAGAGAAAAGATGTAAGATAGGTTCGTTTCTGCCACTCAAAATGTTAGTTTTCTTTCATTGTTTGTTAAGGTATGGATTTGTTACGTTAGCATATATGCCTTGGATCAGTATGATAATTAGACTAAGGTTATGATAAAATTTTGTTAAATATTACTATGCTAATGTATAAATCCAGGATTTGGGTAGGGATGGGGGGGGGGTGGGTGGTTTTGAATTTACTGTTCTTACAGGTTTAGGGTTGCTAAAACCCAAATTCTTAAGTTATAATATAAAGCGTAAAATTTAGTAAAAACAAACTGTTATAAAGCATATAAAACAAATAAATAAAAGTTTTGGTGTTATGTTATGATACAGAATATGACATATCACATCATAGATGGGGAGGGCCGTGAGGTGGGGGAGGGTTAGGAGGGAGGGAGTTTGCTCTGGAGGCTCAAGAGGCTCCAGAAGCTCAGGAGGCTCTAGAGGCTGTTTGATTTATAAACGTTAATCTTTTAAGTTATAACTTTTAAAAAGAATAAAAATTATGTTTAATTTTGTTTTTTTTAAAAAAATTTTTTTAAATTTTTAAATTTTTTTTAAAAAATTTTTTTTAAATTTTTTTAATTTTTTTTTAGTTTTTTTTTTAAAACTTTTTTTTTATTTTTTTAAAAATTTTTTTTTTAATTTTTAAAATTTTTTTTTAATTTTTATTTTTTTCTTTTTTTTTCTTTTCTGTATCGAGGTTACACCTAAGAAAGATGTATACCAAGTTTCGTTGTTCTACGCAATATTTAGTTTTGGTGGGGCCTTTGGTGACCCCCCTTTGGGAATGTGAACGGATATTTACCCATATATGGATATGGGTAATCAGATATGAAAGGGTAATGCCGAGTTTTCATCGTTCTAAGTCAAATATTCAAGTTTGGGGGTCCCGGAGACCCCCTTTAGGTGTGTACGGCTATTTAACCCTATATATGATATGGGTACATTATATGAATCCGAGTTTCATCGTCTAGGTCAATATTCAGTTTTGTGGGGCTGGTGACCCTCTTTGGGATGTTTAGGTACGGCTATTTAACCCTGATACGATATGGGTACTTATATGAATGGTATAATACGAGTTTCATCGTTCTTAGATCATATTTTCAGTTTGGGGTCCCATACACCGAGACCACCATCTTTAGGTTGTGTACGGTTATTTAACCCATATATGAATGTGAGTAGCCGTTATATGGTGGTGTATACCGAGTTTTCATCGTTTCTACCGTCAATATTTCAGATTTGGGGGGGCCGGTCCCCGAATTTGGCCAAATCGGTCATTTTACCCCGTACACATCAGATACACCTAAAAAGGCTTGTATATCTAGTTTCGTTGTTCTATGTCAATATTTTCAGATTTTGGGGTGAGTACCTCGTCTGGGGTACCCACAGTCATTTTACACCCGGGGTTCGATCTGATAATCCTCAGAAGGTTGTATACCGAGTTTCAATCATTTCTCATGTCATATTTAGATTTGGTGGGGCTGGTCCCCGAATTTGGTCAAATCGGTCATTTTACCCGGATACATCTAAGATACAACCTAAAAGTTGTATATCAAGTTCAGCTTTATACTCAATATTTAATGTTTGGGGTGGGATCCCTTCTGGGGGGATCCTAGACACCCTATATACGGTCTTATAACCATCATATTCGAATCTATCGACTCGTAACCCTTAATAAGGAACACCAACATTTGTTATACATCTGTTTTATTACCATAACCCATTAGATATTATCGACTCAGAAACTGGATCGAGAAGAAACACGGGTGGAAATAATAATAATATAATAATAATAATAATATATATAATTAATTAATAATAATAATAATAATCAATAGTAAAACTCCAGAGGATGAGTCGGAATCGGAGCGCTACGGCGCGGTGCGGTCGGTGGGAGCGGGTGCGGGGCTAAGCGGCGCGAGAAGCGGGGCTGGAGTCGGAGTCGGGATCGGAGTAGCGACGGGACGGCGCGAAATTATGGTCAGTTCGGGCGGATAATTTCT
>JABUQX010055562.1:7500-17500 GCA_015478945.1 Trachelipus rathkii
GCAATGAGTGCCAAGTGAGTGCCAATGAGTGCAAGTGAGTGCAATAGTGGAAGTGGAGTGCCACATAGTGCCAACTGAGTGCCATTTTTTCAAGCCTTTTCTAGCCCCCCTGAGCCCCGAATAGGCTATAGGGTGTCTACCCCTAGGTTATAAGGTAATGAGGATTCGATTGGTGTATATTACAACTTGCTAGGATGCTCTACTATGAGTTAGTCTTTTCTAACACTTATACACTAGGTCACTTATACACACATACATATGACCTTATTACCACATACCTATGTCACTTATCACACATACACTATAACTTATACACACTATGACACTTATAACACTTACACTAAGCGTAGACTACATAGGCCATATACAATTACACCCAGATACACTTCACTTACCTCACACACTGAATATCTTGATGCGTCACTTTGATGCTTCAATTTTGCTGACTCAGCATTGATGCCTGCAGCATTGATGCTCAGCTTTGATGAAGTCATCTTAATGACTCAATTTTGTACCCTCTATATTGAATGATTCATTTGATGACTTCATCTTTGATGACACATCTTTGTCCGTTCATCTTTTGATGACTCAGATTTATTGATGGTTTAGTACATTTTGATGGTTCAGTACATTTTAATGTTCATTCACCGTAAGAAGGCAGGTACGTTTAAAAGAATTTCTTTTCAAATATACTTATGAGTCCATTCATTTTTAATTTCATACTTACACATGTTTTTATTAAAAACAATTTTCGCAAACCTAAAACTGTAACTCATTACAGACCTATTATTTAACACATATATTTATTAAATTAATTTTTACTTACTTTTTACTTAATACTTTTAATTTATAAATTTTTTAAAAAAATTGTATGTAAGAAGAAAAAAACCAGAGTGTCTGGATAAATAAACATTTTATTTTATTACAACTGTACGAAATTTTATTAAAACATTAACATTAAATACTTTAAAGCAGTAAATCAGTTAAATCAATAGAGTGTTTTACCTAAACAAAGGGATTAGTAGCCTTTTGTTTTACTGCTTTACTGTTTAACTCATGTTTACTGCTTTAACATCATGTTTTACTGTTTAACTTATATGTTTTTGCTGCTTTATTCCATATTTATTAAATTACATACCTTAAAGCCAGTTAATCAGTAAATCAATGAGGTGTTACTAACTACCTGCGGGGATTAGATACTTTTGTTTTTTACTGCTTACTGCTTTAACTCATGTTTTACTCATCTGTTTTACTGCTTTAACTCATATGTTTTATTGCTTTAACTCATATTCCATTAACATTACATCCTAAAGCAGTAAATCGTAAATCAATAGAGGTGTGACCTAACCCCAGGCGGGGGGATTAGTATGCTTTTTTTTGTTTTACTGGTTTACTGCTTTAACTCATGTTTTTTTACTGCTTTTACTCTGTTTTACTGCGCTTTAATTTGCTTTTACTGTTTACTTTCTGCTTTACTGTTTTAACTTTCTGCTTTACTGTTTAACTCATATATTATTAACATTATGTTTTTTTATTTTGTTTTAATACTTTTTTATTTATTTTTATTATTATTTTTATTTAATTTTTATTATTATTTTTATTTTTTATTTTTATTATTTTTTATTAATATTTAGTGTTATTTACTTCATGCATATTGGTTATTATTATTTAGAACACACATACACACACACACACCACAAGACACACCACACACACACACACCACACACAAAACACACACACACACCTTACACTTATACACACTTAACTATGAACTTATACACAATTCACTATGGCACTTACATTACCCATAGAATTACATTTACACTTATTCACATGCGCTCACACACACACACACTTAATTACACTCTTACATTTAGATCTCACTTATACAACACATGCACTATGACACTAAGTTTTTCGAACACGTAGATTTACTTACACTCACACAGATTTACTTACACTCACACACAGATTTACTTACACTCACACAGATTTACTTACACTCACACACAGATTTACTTACACACGCAGATTTACACACACAACAACAACACACGACACACGTACAACACTCCTTAAAATATAACGTATATTTATTAAAAACATTTATGTTTAATTAAACACATACATTTATATTTTCTTCAAAATATAATAAAATTATTTCAAAGTTTCTTAAAACTTCTATAATAAATCAATCATTATCTTTGAACAAAGAATTTATAAACAAAAAGTATTAACTTTTTGTTTATAAATTTTATAACTATCAAGTTTTAAAATAACTTTTACTAAATCAATTACTGAATTTTATTAAAAAACGTATATTTTACGTACCTTAAAAGCAATAAATCAGTAAATCAGTAAGGTCAGGCCCTAGCCTCTACATCAAGCTATGGCACGTTTTGTTCTATTGACTTACTGCTTTACATCATCTTTAGCCATGTAATAAGTATAAAATAACCAAATAAGTTCTTCTCTGGTAACATAACATGTAATTTTATTAAAATCTTTCTAAGTTCTTATTTAAAAATAACAATTATTCACTTACATTTATATTATTCGCTCGATGTTAACTAAAAATATTTCAAAGTTTTTTTAAATAATTCGGATTTTCTTTATTATTATTATTATTATTTTATGTACATTGCAATCATCAGAGAAAACATTACACCCGATCCTTACGATACCGAACTGACTTCTCTGTATAATGGTGTTGAAATTAACTACTTTAGGTCTAATATTTGGATAATCCTTTTTGTAACCCGGGGCGATTTAGACCTAATTCCAGGTCCAAAATATATTTCAAACTGACATTTTTCTGTAAAATGTGGTGCATGGAATAACTACGTTAGGCCTAATTTAGGCCTAAATTTAGGGTAGATAAGGCTTTTTGTAGACGGGCTAATTTAATCTTAATACCAGGTCAAAAGGTAATCCCGGTAGCAAGAATCTTGTTATTATTAATTTTTATAATATATTTCAAAACTGAAACATGTTGATAGTAAGATCTTTTAAGCAGGTTAAATAAGAAAAGTTTTCCTTATTGTGATTGGCGGGTTAATCTTATCTCTAATGACTCGTATGTGATTGGTGAGAATTATTTTCGTCTTTTTTGAAATTAATTTGTTCTGTGTGTAGATAATTGTATTTGAGCAGGTGTGTGTTTTATTACTTTTATACCCCAACTCATTTTAAAATCATAGTCTTTTTAGCTGTTAAGCGGTCAAGTTATCTGATTTGTATTAAAGTGTTTTATTTTTACTAAGTGTATATCATATTTATAAAAAATACTTACATTGAGGAATAATTATTAATTTCACTAGAATAGATAATAATTAATTCACTAGTTCAAAAGCTAACCACCAGGGCTCAGCATGAGCCCCGCCAAAGGCAGCCAACCCCGCACCCGCTGGTTCGTCCCGCCGCGTCCCCGCCCGCCGGGTGCGCGCAGGCGCAATATTTGCGTTCCGCCCGCCGGTGCGCCCGCAGGCGCATATTTCCGCGTAACCTCCGCCGGTGCGCCCGCAGGCGCAATATTCTAGCGTAACCCGCCGCGTGCGCCGGCAGGCGCAATATTCATTGTGATTATTATTTAGAACACACATACAGACACACACACACAACACACTACACCACGCACACACCACACACACACACACCTCACACACACACACACACGCACATACTTACACTATAACGTATAATTTTATTAAAACATTTTTAATTTTATTTTATTATTATATTAGTGTTTATTTATTCCATGCTTTGTTTATTATTATTTAGAACACACATACACAACACACACGCACACATACAACCTATAACACCCACACACACAACCACACACACACCACACACACACACACACCACACACCCACACAGCGTCATATTTTGACATGTAATAAGTATAATTTATTAAAACATTTTAATTTTTTTTATTATTATATTGTGTTAATTTCCTTCATGCTATTGTTATTAATTATTTTTAGAACAACATAACACAAACACACACGCACATAACACACACACACACACCTCAGCACACTCAATTACACATATAACGTATAATTTACTGGTTTAAACCATTGGTTTTTTTTTTTTTTTTTGGGGTTTTTATATTTAGAACACACATGCACACACTCACACACACACACACACACCACACACACCACATACACCTTAAAACATACGCACACACTCGATTTTTTTGATCCCTCAACTTTGTGCTCAGCTTTTGATGCTACTTTGAATGTCAGTTTTGATGCCTAAACTTTGATACCTCAGCTTTTGATGCTCAGCTTTGATACTTAACTTTAATAATTAGCTTTGGTACTCAGCATTTTTAGTGGTTCATCTTTGATGACTCATCTTTGGATGACGTCATCTTTGATCACTATAATTGTGATTCCGCTTTATAAAGCAAGTATACTTACATATGACACTTACACTTCACTTATCACCACATACTATATTCTCTTATTCACACATGACACCTTACGTTCACCCATAGAACACTTACACTCACCGCACACACAATATATATATATATATATAATATATGTATAGTATATACTCATATTCAATTACAAAAAAATTCATAAATTCAATATACAATAAAAAAAATTAATAAAAATATTATTATATTTAATTAAAAATAATAAAATATATATTATTTGTAAATACTAATAATATTATTATATATATATATATATTAATTATATTATATATATTTATATATATATATAATCTATTATATATATATTAGATTTCATTCGCGGCGGAGAATATATTGCCCTGCGGGGACGCGGCTGAGGTTACGCGGAATATTGCGCTGCGGGGCACGCGGCGGAGGTTACGCGGCAAAATATTGCGCCTGCGGGCGCACGCGGCGGGCAGGAACGCGGGAATATTGCGCCTGCGGCGCGACGGCGGCGGGCGGGGACGCGAGCGGGAGCCTCAGGGTGCGGGGTTGGCTGCCTTTGCGGGTGGGGCTTATGCTGAGCCCTGGTGGTTAGTTTATGAACTAGTGAATTATTATTATCTATTCTAGTGGAATTAATAATTATTCCTCAATGTAAGTATTTTTATAAATATGATATACACTTAGTAAAATTAAAACACTTTTAATACAAATCAGATAACTTGTGCACCGCCTAACAGCTAAAATGACTATGAATTTAAAATGAGTTTGGGTCCTAAAAGATAATAAACCACACCTGCTCAAATACAAGTTTAAGGAACAAAGTTTTTCAAAAAACGATAAAATAATTCTCGACAATCACATACGAGGTCATATTGAGATAAGGATTACCCCGGCCAAATCCAAAGTAAGGAAAACATTTCTTTCTTACCTGCTTAAAGGATCTTCCGATCCAAAACATGTTTTCAGTTTGAAATATATTATAAAAATATAATAACAATGATTTTGTCTATTAGGGAATTACCTTTTGACCTGGTATGAGGATTAAATTAGCCGTCTACAAAAAGGCTTATCCTAAATTAGGCCTAAATTTAGGCTAAGCGTAGTTATTGCACCACATTTTACAGAAAAAGGTCAGTTTTGAAATATATTTTGACCTGGAAATAGGCTTAAAATCGCCGGGTTACAAAAAGGATTATCCTAAGTTTTTCGAACCTAAGTAGTTATTTCAACACATTTTACAGAGAGAGGTATTTTCGTATCTGTAAGGAGTGCGGGTTGTGTGTTTTTCGTGATGGATTGTCAAATGTACATAGATAATAATAATAATAATAATTGAAGGATGAAGCACGGAAATCCGAATTATTTAAAAACTTTGAAATATTTTTAGTTTACATCGAGTGAATAATATAAATGTAAGTGAATTATTGTTATTTTTAAATAAAACTTAGAATGATTTTAAATAAAATACATGTTATGTTAGCAGAGAAGAACTTATTTGTTATTTTATACTTATTCATGGCTAAGGGATGATGTAAAGCAGTGAAGATGGCATATTGTAGAGACAAAGACGTGTGGACTTAATGGTCTGGCATATGGTCTTGATGTAGAGGGGTGTAGGGGCTGACATTACTGATTTACTGATTTATTGCTTTAAGGTACGTAAAATATACGTTTTAATAAAAATTTCATTAAATTTTAGTAAAAGTTATTTTAAAACTGATAGTTATAAATTTATAAAAAAAGTAATTAACAGTTAATAATAATTTTTTTGTTCAAAGATAATGATAACAACTCCTAATTATTTTAAAGAAACTTTGAAATATTTTAGTTATATTTGAATGAGTAAATAAATGTATGTGTTTAATTAAAACTAAAATGTTTTAATATTTACGTCTTATGTGTAAATGGTGTGCGTGGTGTGTGTGTGTGGTGTGTGGGGGTGGGGGGTGTGTGTGTAAATCTGTGTGTGAGTGTACGTAAATCTGTGTGTGTAAGTAAATCTGTGTGTGAGTGTAGGTAGAATCTGTGTGAGTGTAAGTAAATCTGTGTGTGAGTGTAAGTGTAAATGTAAGTGTTTATGGGTAATGTCAGTGGTCATAGTGAATGTGTGTAAGTATCATAGTGAATGTGGGGTATAAGTGTAATGTGTGTGTGTTGCGGCATGTGTATAAGTGTAAATGTAATTGTCTATGGGTAAATGTAAGTGGCCATAGTGAATGTGTGTATAAGTGTATATGTAATGTGTGTTATAAGTGTGTGTGTGTGTGTTGTGTGTGTGTGTGGTGTTGTGTGTGTGTGTGTGTGTGTGTGTGTATGTGTGTTTAAAATATATAACAATAGGCATGAAGTTAATAACACTAAGTATAATAAAAAAAAAAATTTAAAAAATTAATGGTGGGGAAAAAAAAAAAAATTTAAAAATAGAAATTAAAAAAAAAAAAAATAAATAAATAAAAAAAAATAAATAAAAAACAAATAAAATTAAAAAATTAAAAATAAAAAAAGGTATTCATACAAATAAAAAACATAATGTTAAAGTAAAACATGAGTTAAGCAGTAAAGCAGAACGTTAAAACGTAAAAAGCAGAAAGTAAAGGAGTAATAGCGAAAGTTAAAGCGTAAAAATGCAGTTAAAGCGTAAAACATGAAGTTTAAGCAGTAAGCAGTAAAACAAAAGATACTAATCCCCTTGGTGTTAGGTCACCACCTCTATTGATTACTGATTTACTGCTTTATTGTATGTAAATGTAATGAATATGTGAGTTAAAGCAGTAAAAATAATGAGTTAAAGAGTAAAACATTGCGTTAAAGCGTAAAAAAATGTAAGCAGTATAAGGCAGTAAAACAAAATTATCTAATCCGCCTAGGTGTTTATATAAACTTTTTTGATTTACGGGGTTTATCTTGCTTTAAGGTATGTAATGTTATAAATATGTGAATTAAAGCAGTAAACAATATATGGTTAAAACAGTAAAAACAGCGTTAAGCAGTAAAACATGGTTCAAGCGTCAAGCGTAACAACAAAAGCTACTAATCCTCTTGGTGTTAGGTAACCTCTATTGATTTACTGATTTACTGCTTAAAGGTATGTAATGTTAATCGTTTTTAATAAATTTCGTACAGTTGTAGGTAAAATAAATGTTTTATTTATCAGCCTCTGATTTTTAGCTCCTACATACAATTTTAAAAATTTATAATTAAAAAGTATGGAGTAAAAAGTATTAGTAAAATAATGTTAATAAATAATGTGTTTAATATGAGGTTGTATGAGTTTACAGTTTTAGGTTTGCGGAAAATGTTTTTTAATAAAAATGTTTAAGTATGAAATAAAAATGAATGACTCCTAGTATATTTGAAAGAAATTCTTTGAAACGTACCTGCTTCTTACGGTGATTGGGAACAATTAAAATGTACTGAACATCAAAATGTACTGAACATCAATAAATCTGAGTCATCAACGATGAACCATCAAAGAAGGTGTCATCAAAGATGAAGTCATCAAAGATGCATCATCAATATAGGTGGTCAAAGATGAGTCATTAAGATGAGTCATCAAAGCTGAGGCATCAATGTTGAGGCATCAATGCTGAGTCATCAAAATTGAGGCATCAAAGTTGAGGATTCCAAGATATCGAGTGTGTGAGTGTAAGTGTAAGTGTATCTGGGTGTGTGTAAGTGTATATGGTCTAGTGTAAGTGTCTATCGCTAGTGTAAGTGCTTATATAGTGAATGTGTGTATAGTGTCATAGTGTATGTGTGTAAGTAAGTGTAATAGTGTATGTGTGTATAAGTGTTCTATAGTGTATGTGTGTATGTGACATAGTGTGTATAGTTTTAGAAAAAGACTAACTCATGAGTAGGAAGCATCCTAGAGGTTGTAATATACACAATCGAATCTCATACTTATAACTAGGGGTAACACCCTATTCAGGGCTATTCGGGGCTCAGGGGGGCTAGCAAAGGTTGAAAAAATGGCCTCAGATTGGCACTACTGTGGCACTCATTGCACTATGTGGACTCACTTGGCATCATTGGCAATACTTGGCACCATTGGCAACTCTTGGCCTCATTGGCACTCAATGCACTCACCTGGCACTCATCTAATACTCATAGAACACTAATAGAAAATCACTAGATACTTCTTATTGGGAACCATCAAAGGCATCAAGTTAGCGTGGGTCAAAATTAACCCATGGTATATGGCAAGGTTAAGGCTGAAATATCATGGTCAAAAGGTTAAGACATCAAAGTTGTAGGGGACACGTGTAGGTAGGTATAGGTGTACGCTAGGTGAAGGTTGGGTGGAGTTAGGTGTAGGTGTAGGTGAAGGTGTGGACGGCTAGGTGTAGGTGTAGGTGTAGGCTGGTGGAGGCTAGGGTGGAGGGTAGGTGTAGGTGTAGGCTAGTTAGGTTGGTTAGGTTTGGTTAGGTTGGTTAGGTTAGGTTAGGTTTAGGTTAGGTTAGTTAGGTTAGGTTAGGTTGGTTAGGTTAGGTTAGGTTAGGTTAGGTTTAGGTTAGGTATGTATGTAGGCTGGTTGTAGGCTGGGTGTAGGCTATGTGGAGGTGGTGTAGTATGTGGAGGTGGGTTGTAGCTATGTGGAGGCTGGGTGTAGGCCATGTGTAGGCCTGGGTGTAGGCTATGTGGAGGCTGGGTGTAGGCTATGTGGAGGGTGGGTAGGTTATGTGTAGGCTGGGTGTAGGCTATGTGGATGCCTTGGTGTAGGCTATGTGTAGGCTGGGTGTAGGCTGGGTGTAGGCTATGTGGAGGCTGGGGGTCTTTGTGTAGGCTGGGTGTAGGCTGGGTGTAGGCTATGTGGAGGCTAGGTGTAGCTAGGTGTGTGTGTGTGTGTGTGTGTGTGTGTGTGGTGTGGTGTGTGTGTGCGCCCGCGTGTGTAGATGTTACGAAATATCAAAAAATAGGGCTAAGCCCCTAAACAGATCAAAAATTTACGGTGGGCATAAAATTGACCCATGGCAAGAAAATTAGGGGGCGTAAATAGGGGGGGCAAATAAGTACACGGTTGCTGACGCACGTTTGGCGCCACCCTTACTTCGAAGGGTTGCTAAATCAGGGTTGCGAAAAAAATTGGGGTTGCCAAAAATTAGGGTTCTCAAAAATATTAGGGTTCTCAAAAAATTAAGGTTCTGGTCTCAGACAAAAACAAAAAATTAGGGTTCTCAAAAATCCGGGTTCTCAAAAATCGGGTTTTCAAAAATCGGTTCTCAAAAATCCGGGTTCTCAAAAGGTCAAGGCCACAAAAGGTCAAGGGCAGGTCAAGGTCAGGGAAACAACGTGGCGGTCAGAAAAGGTCAAGGGCAGGTAAAATTGGGTTATCATTTTTTTACCCAAGTGAATGCTACAATATGGAGTAAAATTTGGTTATATTTTTCCCCCATCTCGTTTTCCATATCTCTCCTCACTTACTGTGCATAATAGAAAAGAATGGCCGGGTTTTTCTGAGGGAGCATGGTTGTGCCCACCTGGGCAAGGAATGAACTCCACAGCATTGAGTAGATGCATATGAGGGTCGTCGCGTCCGCTGAAGCTCTAGGGTGGATTTTCTGACTAGGACGAGTC
>JABUQX010055562.1:25000-35000 GCA_015478945.1 Trachelipus rathkii
ATGCTTTGATGACGTCACAACGCTTTGTTGACGTCTCATTCTTAGACTCGATGATTGTCTTGAGAGACGCAGCTACACCTTTTACAATGTAGTATTTTAAATTTCTTCTTTATAATTTTATTTTTGTATTTAATAATTAATTTTCCAAAATATATGGTGCATGAAAAGGGAACGGATGATTCAGAATGTAATAAATTTAATGTTTTTTAAATTTTACATTTTTAAAATCAAAATCGTAATTTTCTTTTTCCTTGAAGTTGTCAGTCACTTTGAATCAAAGCTTTTTTTCTCTCTCTTTCTCTTTCTTCTTAAATTTTTCAGTAGTAGATTTCTCAACCACTTCAACATCCTTCAATAAATCATCTCTGATTATCCTTCTTCTTTCCAAACTTGCAAAAATATGTTGAACTTAAGATATATCACGCACAGTGTCTCTCATTTCACAATTGTAATGGCATTGAATATTTTAATATAATGATAATAATGATAATTAATAATATAATAATTATAATAATAATAATAATAATAATAATAATAATAATAATAATAATAATAATAATAATAATAATAATAATAATAATAATAATAATAATAATAATTAAAAATAATAAATAAATAATAATAATTAATAATCATAATAATAAAAAATATTTTATTTATATATAAATGTTTTTTTGCTGAATATGTGGAACATAACAGGAACTAATGTCGATAGAAGGCCTGCAAACAGCAACACATAGTCGTCATGTCGGTTCAAGCAAGTGTCCATGTGCATCATTTAACTGTCGGTATCCTAAGTGAAGTACATCAGAATTTGATTGGGGAACTAGTTTTCAAAGACGTCATGAAAAAGTTTTGGACTCTGTGAGCATAAGGTCGTTATAAATGCAATGGGTAATCAGGGGATAAACAGCAACTATATTGAAATTGAAAGAATATTATTCGGAATGCAACCTTTTTTTCTAACGCACGAGACGTGAAAAAAGCAAAAAATTGAGGAGGAGTTAGACAAGGCAATACGACCTCTCCAAAACTATTTACTGAGGTTTTGGAGGAGATATTTAGAACACCAGACTGGGAATCAACAGGAATAAATATAAATGATAAATTTTTGAGTCGTCTTAGGTTCGCAGATGACATGGTATTGTTTACTTCAGATCCTCTGGAACTAAATATCATGGTTAAAAATTTAAGCATTTGGAGTTGGCCTAAAAATGAATACATCAAAAATTAAAGTATGTAATGTTTCTTAAATACAAGCCTATAATTAATCGGAAATTCTCCTGAACTAACTGAAGTTGGAGATATTTAGGACAGATAATTTTTTTAAATGGATATAAATTGAAATATAAAAATGAGTTGAAACTGGATGGGTGGCAATTGGAAGATTAAGTCAAATTTTCAGGAGCAAAATGCCTCTATGTTTGAAAAGAAAAGTATATAATGAGTGCGCTCTTCCTGTCATGACATATGGAAGCGAAACATGGACACTAAATGTCAAGTCAGTTTAAAAATTAAGGAGTTCTCAGAGAAATATGAAGAGATAGATGCTTGGAATATCACGCAGGGATAGAATCTAGAACACTTAGATTAGAGAAATGACAAAGATCAAAGACATCATCATAACGACATTTAAACGAATAAAAAGGAAATGAGCGGGTCACGTAGCTAGACAACATGACAGCAGATGGACTAAGGGAGTAATGAATTGGTGCCCTTTATACACCAAACGACCAAGACAAAGACCTAACATGCGCTTGGCAGATGAGGATAGGGAATTGATAGGAATCACCTGACAAACCATGGCAGAAGATAGAGAATTGTGGAAACTAAAAAGGAAGCTTATGTCCTGCGGTAGACAGATAGAGGCTTTTTATTGATGATATATAATATATATATATATATATAATATATATTATATATATATTATATATATATATATATATATATATATATATATTCATATATGATTTATATATATATTATATATATATATATATATATTTAAAGTAATAAAATAAATAATTTCTTAAATAGCTCAGGATATGCTTTCAACCTCAAAACTCAGACTAAAGTTGATACACGTTTTCTCTAAGTCAAGTCAAGTGAAACATTCAGGAAACATTTGATTGTAATGGTTGTTAAAGATAGTGTCCCTTTTTTTTCCAAGAGAAGGATTTAAAAGATTGTGTGAAGAAACAGTCTTTGAAACTGGAAGTATTTTCGAGAGTAATTCGTTATAAGGTTCCTAGAAGAAGCATATATATAACAAAAGTAACTTACATAATGCTTAAAGGGACGCTTTGTGTTTTGATTAAGGATGCTTGTTATACAGGAGAAAATGTAAAAATAATTTTATAAAATATTAGAATATGTGGATGAGATAAAAATTATAAATACTAAAATATTAGTAATAAGAGATACCAAATCGTAACATTTCAGTGAAAATATTCAACGACTTGTGGTTGCTGTTTTCAAAGAGTTCGGAATCAATAAAAAGCAACCAATTAGCATAGTTACGGATAACGCAATCAAAATGATAAATTCGTTGTAATTAGATAAGGATAATAAACAAGAACTTGAGGTAGTGGTTTTATATGTTATACAGACTTTATTTAGTGTCAAAACGAAAATCTAATAGTTGATTTCAGAACGCAGAACGATAAACGTATGAAAAGATCTATGTTCTGATGATTTAGTGTGATTGACGCATGAAGTGAAAATTTCACGTTTACAATAATATCTTTGCAGTAAATTTCTTGACAAGGCAAGAACAAATGGCAAAAGTAGCTAGTGCTCAAAATTAATGGAAGTTTCCAAAGCTTTAAGGTGTAAAGAGTGAGGTTACACTTAAGTTTCCCCAACAGTCGACTTGTAATAAATTGAAACCGCTACAAGAATTATTAAAATATCCTTACTATGGTTACTCAAACATGAAATCAAGACGAGGATTGGCTGCCTGAAAATTTTTTGAGTGAATGGAAGAATCTATTAATTATACTAAGAAAAAATAAAGGAGATTTTAGCAAAATTACAAAAATTTCTGCGGAAGTGGATTAAAGAAGATGCTACTAACTAAAAAGAAAATAATGTTTTTTCGGACATCTTATTTAATTCCATAGCTCAGAATGATTCCTCAGAACCAAGAGATCTCTGATCTGAATGCACAACGTACAAGTCTTTACATTGTTGAATGTTTTCTTTCACATATTTTTTCAACACAAGAATACAACTTTGTATTTAGTTAAACTGTACTCTTCAACACACCTTATAGACTACTTCGTTAACACAACATTTTAACTCTAAGTTGCTATGTAAGAGATTAACGAAAGTCAACTATTTGTAGCTATTTTTGCCGAGTTTAAGACACGTGAGTAGCAGGATTGCATTCTTCGACAGCCTAATGACAGATGCTAGATCTTGTATGTAATTCTGGGAGGAGGGAAAGAACAGCGAGCCTGCTAGAATTTTCAGTTCAAAAGTGACCCGTAACTACTTATATATATATATATATATATATATATATTATTATAATATATATATATAATATAATATTATATATATATATATATATATATATATATATTATATATAATATATAATGGGCCTGTAGGCAGGCATTTCATTTAGGTGGGGGCAAAGTTTGAGTGATATATATATATATATATATAATTATATATATATATATTTAATATATATATTATATATATTTACAATATACAATATATCTATATATATTATATTATAAGATATATATATTAATAAATCTCCTATTATTTATATATATAAACTATGTATGTATTGTGTGTTTGTGTGTAGTGTGTGTTGTTGTGTGTGTGTGTGTGTTGTGTGTGTGTGTGTGTGTGTGTGTTACACAGGATTTGACTTAGGGGCTAGCTAAGGTTGAGTTATTTTTGTCCTTGGTAGTAGTGAGAGAGCAACTTCGTCGAACTTTTCTCTGTGTATATATCTACCCAAATAGGCAAACCGGTTTTTTGACGAGTCAAAAAACGAAAAAGAGAAAGGCGGATGAGGACAAGGTCGAACGGACGATGGAAAAATAAATAATAAATAAATAAATAAATAAATAAATAAATAAATAAATAAATAAATAAATAAATAATTAAATTAAAAAAAATTAATTAACATTCATTATTGCAGTTCAAAGCATTGGTCCCGCGCTGGCCGCACCATCAGCCAGCACCGCATCGCATAGCACAGCCTCGCACCGCACAGCAACAGCATCGCATCTCACCGCACAGCACAGCACCGCACTACACCGCACCATACATAGCAACGGGTAGAGTTTGTGACATGGTATCTCCCTCAAACTTGGTACCCCATATGGAGGTGACGTAATCTCGACGTAGACGAGGTTACGTGGCCGTGCACCCCTCGGATGGTGGTGCTGGCCCCTCCAAGTAGGAAATGACAGTAGAATGATGAAACTTGGTATACACCCTTCTTATAATGTATCCTCGATACATTATAGTAAAGTGACACTACGCCCATTGAAGGATGGGGCTGTGCCCCAAAATCTTGGAAATTGACATAGAAGGATGAAATTTGGTATACACCCTTTTTATAATGTATCCTCGATACAACCGAGATAAAGTGACGCTACGGCCATTGAGGGATGGGGCTATGCCTCAAATCCTTGGAAAATGACATAGAAGGATGAAACCTGGTGTACACCTTTCTTATAAGGTAACTTCGTCGCACACGAAGCTACGTGTCGCTACGCTCAGAGGGTGTTGGGGCTGAGGCCCAAAACCTTGGAAATTTGTGTAGAAGGATGAAATTTGGAAAGCACACAGAAAAGGAAGGATAAATAGGACTGGAGGAAGAGCACCGATGTATCTTACAAAGATAACCCGTTTTCTAAAGGTTGAAGACTGACATTTCTGTTTTCAAAATCTCGTTTTCTTTTTATAAACGTGAACTAAAATATATTGTTTGCTCTTTTATTTTATAAGTTTCATTTTACATTTATTCTTTATGTTTAATTTTTAATTTAAATTTTAATTTATTTTCAAATTTTTATTATTTTTATTTATTTTTTTAATTTTCAGTTTTATTTGCTTAAAACATTGTTTTTACTAAAAATTTTATGCTTTTCATGTTTATAACTTAAAAAATTTGCGATTTTACACACCCTAAAGCAGTAAATCAGTAAATCAAACCACCCACCCTACCTACACTACCCACCCCACCTATGATTTATTGATCTATTGATTCAAGTCATATTTTGTATAACATAACACAAAACTTTTATTTATTTTTTTTTTATTTTGTTTAAAAATATATCTTTACCAAAATTTTTATGTTTTTCATGTTTATAACAAAAAATTTGCGTTTTTACACACCCTAAATCAGTAAATCAAACCACCAACCCTACCCTGCCCACCCCGTCCCCATGAACTATTGATCTATTGATTCAAGTCAAATTTGTATAACATAACAAAAACTTTTATTTATTTTTATTTTATTTTGTTTTAAAAATATATTTTTTTTATCAAAATTTTTATGCTTTTCATGTTTAAAACTTAAAAAATTTGCGTTTTAACATACCCTGAAGCAGGTAAAGTTCAGTATCAACGAAACCACCTACCTCCAACCCATCCATGATCTATTGATCAATTGATTCGAGTCATATTTTGTATAACATAACACAAAACGTTTATTTATTTTTTTACTTTGTTTAAAAATATATGGTTTACCAAAATGTTTATTCTTTTTATTTATAACTGAAAAAATTAGCGTTTTTACACCCCTAAAATCAGTAAAATCAGTCATCAAACTACCGCTCCTCCCTCCTCCCTCCTCCCTCCTCCCCTCTCCACTTCCCTGATCTATTGATCTTTGTTTCAAGTCAATTTCTTAAGTATCGGTTTTGGATAAACATAACATAAAAACAAGTTCTTTATACACTGATCAAAAATATTGCTAACGTACAAACGTTTCTCAACATTAATAAGCTAACTAGCATCACTTTGAACTTAAGAATATAATGTTACAACGACAAACCTAACACAACTAAGACGAATAAACTGCTAACATAAACAAAGTTCCATACTTAACAACAGTAAAGTAACTAGCATAGCATAAAAAACGTAACCTATTCACACTTTGTCAAGCATATCTATAACATATGATATTAATTTTTACATTAACTGGTAATATTATAACAAAAATTTATCATAACTTTGTCTAATTATTATACTGACTCAACGAAGATATGCTAACGCAACAGTTTTTTACATAACTATAGTAATGTTTAACAAAAAATTTTGCCATAACCTAACGGATAAATGCAAACATAGCAAAGTTTTATCTCTGGTAAAGCTAAACTATGAACATAACATACTCACCAACCCTACCCTGCCCACCCCGTCCCCATGAACTATTGATCTATTGATTCAAGTCATATTTTGTATAACATAACACAAAACTTTTTTTATTTTTATTTTATTTTGTTTTAAAAATATATTTTTTTTTATGAAAATTTTTATGCTTTTCATGTTTATAACTTAAAAAAAATTTTGCGTATTTTTACATACCTAAAGCAGTAAATCAGTAATAAACCAACCACTCCCTCCTACCCTTCCATGATCTATGATCTATTGATTTCGAGTCATATTTTGTTAAAATAAACAAACGTTTATTTATTTTCATTTTACTTTTGTTTAAAAAATATAATCTTTTACCTAATCATTTAATTCTCTTTAATGGTTTATAACTGAATCAAAAAATTAGCGATTTTTACACCCTAAATAGTAAATCGGTCTCACTTCTCCTCCCTCCTCCTCCTCCTCTCTCCCTCCTCCTCCTCCCACCTTCTGAATTATTGATTATTGTTTCAAGTCAATTTCTAGTATGATTCTGGATAACATATAAAAACAGTTTTTATACACTGATCAAAAAATACTATTGAAAACGTAACAAAGTTTTCACATTATAAGTAACATCTGCATCACTTTGAACTAAGAATATAATGGTACACGACAAACAATACAACAACTTACACGAATAAACTGCTAACATAAACAAAATTCCATACTTAACACAGTAAAGTAACTAGCATAGCTAAAAAACGTAAGCCTATTCACCTTTGTCAAGCATATTATACATCTCGATATTAAATTTTTACATTAACATGGTAACATTTAACAAAATTTTATTCATAACTTGTCTAATTATCATACTGATCAACGAAGATCATGCTAAGCACAAAGCTTTTTTACATTATACATAGTAAATATTTTAAAAAAAATGTTTACAATAACCTACACGGATAATGCAACAATAGCAAAGTTTATCCTCTGTAAAGCTAACTTGAACATAACATACTCAGCACATAACAGCATAGAATAAACAGCTATATAACAAACTTAACGTAATAAAGCGAACAATGGGGAAAGTAAAGACAGTTTTTTCCATTTTTATAATATATAATTTTCATTTGAAAAGAGCGTTATATAATACACACAAACATATGTTATTTTAAATATTTAATTCATCTAAAAGGTGACATAGGATTGTGCATAAATTGAGCAGTTTCCTATATATCTTCCCAGAATTCACTCCCCTCTGAAAGGATGTAAGGTATAACTGCGTTCTGCAGCACCAAATCATTCTTCTGCATATCGTTCAACAGCACTCATTTCTCATAACAGAAGAGAAGTAAACTATACATGTTGCTGTTTATTAGGATATCCTTGTATACCCTCTTATTAACGTAACCGGTATGTTTCAGTGTAATGTGTAGATTACCATGAGGCTTATGTATTAAGTCTCAAGTATGTCAACGTCGTCAAGATGTGATGTTAATTCGCTTTTCATTTTAATCAAATGCTGTAATATTTTCAGATGTTCGCCTGTAAACCTATAATGTACGACAGAAGGAGACATTTTCAATGGGCTACTATAGTTGCGTACTCAAGGCTTTCATATTGTCACACGAACGAGAAACAACAATCTATTATATTAGAACTTCTCACACTGCCTCCTTAGCTGAGATATTTCACTACGAGTCGATGCATCAGATGACACATATTTAGCCTTTACCCTGCTCCTGTGAATATCAATAATCTTGATGAATTCTTTAACAGAAATGAATAAGGGTCTATTATTTGCACCTCTGGCTGGAATACAAGCAATGTATCGGTCTTCATTCGGTTTACGAATAAATATAAATGACACATCGTGGGATAACAAAGGTCCTCGTAAAGATATCAACGAAACAAAGCTTTAGAAGTGGGGTGAGAAGTCATGTACACACAGGAAAAATTCTCTAACTGATTGAACTCAAGTCTATAAACGTCCCAAATGTAATGAGATTCTTCTTTCAACCAATCAGAAGAATGTAAAACAGAAAGTACGATGTACGAATGAACATACTTCAGTTCGAAGTCCTAATAAATTAAGCCTGACAACACAACATAATAAATATGAAACAAACTTAACAAAACAAAGCAAAACGTAACAAAATTTTACCTAAAACATGACATAAAATAAGTTCCTCTTTTATAAAATTAATAATCGAAAACGCTTGATAATGTTTACTGATCTAAAGTGTAATCAGTATCAAACCAACCACCCGTACCCTCCGTCCACTTAGCATGAATTATTATTGATATATCGATTCAAGTCATATTTCGAATATCATTTTTGATAAACATACATAAAATAAGTTCTTTATATAATGACCAACGATATATGCTAACGTAACAAGTTTTTACATCAATAAAGCTAAAATATCATAATCTGAATATGTAACACGAAACAAACATACCATACGCACGAATAAACTGCACATTAACAAAGTTTCCATACTTAACAACATTCTAACACTTAATATGGGTGGAAAACTAACAATAGATACTAAATTTGGAACTATGAAATAAGAACATTAAACATTTGGAGCTATGAATAAGTTCTCAACCTATCCATCATTACAGAAGCAAAACTCAACTTCCCTGCTTTTCAATCATATCATCAGCAGCTAAAGCAGTATTATCTCAAAATTCTTAAGTGGTCCATACTATCAAAGATAACAGATCTTGACACTATGAATTGATACTACGCTTCATCAAAGTGTCTTTGCATTTCAAATATAAATCATTTTGAACTATGATAAACGTAGACATAGCAAAATTTTTCAGCAAACCTAACATTACTCCAGCAAAAACTTACTAAAGCCAACGTTTTCTAACACATCATCACAGCTAACACAGTAATATCTTACAAAACTTTTCATTTTCTAACAAAGCTAGTATAACCTAACATATCTAAACACCTTGAACTACGAATAAATGCTTAAATTAGCAATGTGTACAGCCTTAAGCAATATATTTTTCATTTACATTAATATCAAATTTAACTTCAAGCAAAGTTACATAGCCGTTATTCAAAGTAGTAATAATTCTAATCATTTATTAAGATGTCTCTTACACCCTATACAAACTAACATACCTAGCAATAATATGGTTAATCGAACTTACTAACAACACTGTTACTTAAACATATCATCGTGTGCATGTCTTCTTAGAAAGATGCGCTCACTCATCAACATAACAATCTCAATCTTTACTATACATAACCGGACCAAATATTATTTTATTATCACATACACGAACATTATTATTATTATTATTATTATTATTATTATTATTATTATTATTATTATTATTATTATTATTATTATTATTATTATTATTATTATTATTATTATTATTATTATTATTATTATTATTATTATAATTTATTATAATTATTATTATTATTATTATTTAATAATCATAACAAAGTTTTAACAACCGTAAAGCTAACATAATATCACCTAAACTAAGAACATAACATACTTTACGTACGAATAAACAGTCAACATTAGCAAAGCATACTGATTAATATCAGTAAAGTAACTACCACTGCATCACAAAACGTAACCTACTCCCTTGCCACAATACAAAGAACCTAACTATCATTATTACCCAAGGTT
>JABUQX010055562.1:40000-60897 GCA_015478945.1 Trachelipus rathkii
ACTTTCTATTCGAAGTTTTAATCAGGTCTTCAAAGATTCTCATGAGGCCTATACTCTTTATAGGTAAGTCAGGGTTCCATAATTCTGAATTGTTTTTTGATGTGTGGTCTGCCATGAAAATCAACGGGTACGCCTTCCGTGGAATTGATTTAGGCAGCTTATGGAGCTCAAACTGAGATTTTCTATCGGAGAATACTGCAGATGAAGCTAACTGTATAAAGCACACAGCCAGTTGAATTCAAGCAATATGAAAACGAACACATTAAAACTCTTTAGAAAAAATGTAAATTTATAATACGTTAGTAATTAATTAGTAATTACTACTTCATTATCTTTCGATTGATGTATCTTTTTCAGTTTTTCTATTATACTACTAAACCCTTAAAAACGTTGTCTGGCAAACATATAAGGTTCATTTTTTTTATTTCGCCAATTTAGGGGGCAAGTGCCCCCTGCCCCATATATATATTTATTATATATATATTAGTATATATAATATATATATATATATATATATATATATTATATATTATATATATATATCAGTAATTGACTTGTTCTTAGGGAACTCACTTAATATAGAAAAGGCAGACAAACACACGACAATGTCATTGTTATTTGAACCAACTAATTTTGATAAATTTAATATAATAGAGATCTATTAATTATTTTTCCTTTGTCTTTGGGCTTCTGACTTTCGAAGGTTGGTAAGACTAGGTTATAAATTTGTATTTTGTGATTGTTCTTTTAGTCTCTTGGATTATTTAATTTTAAATTTTGGTTTCCTTAATTTATTTTTATTGTACTTTTTTTGCATAGTGCTAATGAGGTGCCAGAAAGCACGAAACGTTCAAATAAACAATGACATTGTCGTGGTGTTTCGTCTTCCTTTTCTATATATATATAATATATTATATATTATATAATTATATATATATATATATATATATATATATAATATATATATATATAATATATATATTATATATATATATATATATATTATAATGGGGAGTATAACCAAGAACCTTATATTTTTTGCCAGACGACGTTTTAAGGGTTTATAAGTAGAAAAAATGAAAAAGATACATCAATCGATAGATACTAAGAGTAATTACTAATTACTAACGTATTATAAAGTAAACATACATTTTTTTTTATAGTTTATGTGTTTTCGTTTTCATATGTGGTTGAAGTCAATAGCTTGTGTGCCTTTTTATACAGTAGCTTCTTTCAGACAGTAATTCCGCTGGAACTTTCAGTATGTCGATAGCATTTGGGAGGCTTTGATAAAGCTTTCTTAATATATATATATATCTATATATATATATATATATTTATATTATACTATTATTATTATATATATTATTATATATATATATATATATATATATAATATTATATATATATAATATCAACCTTGCCCCCTAATTGAAATCTGATATAATATATAATATATATATATATATATATATATATATAATTATATATATATTATTATATATATATATATATATATATATATATATATCTATATATATATATTATATTATAATATATATATATATTATAATAATATATATATATATATTATAGGTAGCCTCCCGAAAGCATCATTGCATGTCACTTTAGAAATATACAGCTACACGGAAAATAATAAACATTTTTATTAATAGAGAGAATTTTTTATCCATGAAATTAAAAAAAAAAAATAACGCTTTTTGAAAAATTTAAATTAGTTAGGGAATGTTGGAAAACTTGTTGATATTAGTTTTTCGAGAATAGAAGAAGCTCGCGTATCGAGTGAGCATGCAAGGTGCAAATGTTGAATTTTTTCTTTTTTAACTAAAGGATTCCCCGGTACCAAGACGATGGAAGAGTCGGGGCTTTTCGCTACCAGGGGGACAACGGGGGGGACTTCGTCCCCCTCTTTGTCCGTCCGTCGGCTCGAACCTCCTAAAAAGGATATAAAAAGAAAATAACATTTTCTCCAAAGCGATAAAATTAAAATACTATTTCAACTCTTTGCTCTCTTTGAAGTAATGAAGGGATTCAAGGTCAATCACACCGTACGCTTGCCAAATCTAAGATTATACTAGTATTTAAGGTTTTATTAATAAATATTTGAATAAAATAATCTTTTTTTTTAAGTTTCATCCATAAATTGCTTGCTAAAATCAAAAATGTTTTTTTTTTTCCCTGTAGCTGTTATAATTTTTAGTTACATGCATGATGCTTTCGTGAGGCTTATATATCTGCGATAATGATACAATTATATTTCTTTAAAAGTTATAGTTCGTAAAGTATCTTTGTATAAATTTATATATATTGGGTATATTAAATAATTATATATATATATATCTATTATATATATATATATATTTTATATATATTATATATATTATATTTATATATATTATTATATATATATATATATATATATATTATATATTATATATTATATTATTTATATATATATATATATATATATATATTATTATTATAATATATATATATATATATATATATATATATATATATAAATTATTCTGTTTGAGAATCAAGCAATGTAATAAACAAAAATTTTTTTACTTTTATTAAGGTTTGCTTGCATGAGAGACATAACACGTATTATTATTTATTAAAATGTTGGACCAAATCCATGTTTTCTCATCATTTCATTAAGTTGTGCACCGGGCGAATATGGACTTCTACAAAGGTGCGTTTCGGAGAAAGGAGATGCTGACGAAGATTACCAAGATATTTTGGTTAGTTACGATTTATTTGAAATTGGCAATCTAAGAAAGTGATTAATTATAATTTTTCTGATCCAAGTGAGATATTTGAATGTGAAGCTAACCAAGCTTTCCTTTATATGGATAAAACTGATTATTATTTTGATATATTTCTTGCAACTAAAACGTATGCTCAGACCAATGTCATAGGAAGGGTAATTTCCCCAACAAATTTAAGGGATTGCATAAATTATGACCATTCTTCTTTTCTGAAATTGTTTTGATTGCGGTATTTTGTTAGAGGTTTTATATATATATATATATATATATATATATATATATATATATATATTATATATATATATATATTATATATATATTATATATATATATATATATATATATATATATATATATATATATATATATTATATATATATATATATTATATATATATATATATATATATATATATATATATATATATATATATATATATATATAATCTAATCTCACTTTCACTCCTTCTTAAAATTATTGAAGGAATATCTTATATAAAAGACAATTTTAATTAAAATTCAGCGTTATTTGTTTTATTATGTTTATTTGCCTTTTTATATAATTTGTTTAACTTTTTTATGAAATATAAAATAAAATTATATTTACTAAAATATTTTATCCATGGTAATTTTAAGTTTCGATTGAATTATTTTTTATTATTTTTCTTTATTTGATAATAATGTGCTTTATTTATTGCATGTATTGGTTGCTTATAATTCTTTTAGAATAGAATAAAAATTGTCTTGTATCTGTTGAATATTTTGAATAGGCAACCGCCATACTGAATCGAAATCACGTCGTGACTTAAAAAAAATAATAAAATAGATTTCTTAATGGAAATCTCTTTCAATTGTGCAAATCATAAATAAGATGCTCTAAATAAATAGTCAAAAAACCCATGCTAAATTTCACATCTTGTTTGAAGAATGTTTTGATGTCTCATAAGTATCCTAGGAATATTTAAATGTCCCAGAAAGTTTCCTTTCAATAAGGCAATGCCAGGGAGGAGCGAACATAAGAAAAATAAGAGATATAAATTTAAAGGAGGATATTCAACGAATGGAAAAAGATTTGACTCGGAATATTGATGTATAAATTTACCGGAAAAAGAAATTTTCATTTTTAAAGTTTTTATGCAAATAACTAGGTCAAGGATTCATGTTCAGAAACAATATTTCTTCCTAGTAATTTGGAGACAAAAGGCAATACTCTAAAATATCGTTTAAAAATTAGGTGGTCAAACAAATGGTTTTCGAAACGTGAGTTTTAGAATATTTTGAAATGTCTTTTATTAATCAACTATTTGGAAACTACTTTTCATTATTATTATTATTATCACTGGCCAACAAAGATTTTGCGGCAAAACATTTGAAGGTCATTTTATAGGTAACTTGTTGCCCTGATTCCGAATATGACCTCCGTTTTCCTAAGATTGGCTCTAGTTTTTTGAGATACGGGGGGTCCAAAAAAATACTTAATAACAACATTTATGTTAGGTTGTAACGTAATTCACAATAAAAAACACGAAATATTATTTTTCAAATTGTTAATGAGTAAATAAATAAAATGCTAATAGGTCAAAACATTCAATTCAGTACAATGAAATCACAATTAATGCATTACAAATCGCTGTCTATATGATTGTCTTCTGTGTGCAGAATGTGGACAATCACGTTGAAGGCTCCAACAATAGTCTGCCATCATGTGTATCCCATCTTCCCTGGTATCTTTCTTCCATCACCATGAATCTTTATGGAACCTCTCCCCTTGTTCCTCACTATAACATCCTAGATTATCCGGAAACCGATCTAAGTGACTATGTAGAAAGTGAACTTTTTTGCTCATATTAGCATTCAAATTTTTGAAGTCTGAAAGCATTTTCTGTAAGAGTTCTACATAGTTGGCAGATTTATGGTTGCCCAAAAAGTTATGAACAACCAAGACAAAACTTTTCCAGGCAGATGCTTCAATATCAGTCATGGAATTTATAAAATTGTCATCCTTGATAATTTGGCGAATTTGAGGGCAGCTAAAGATTCCAGCTTTGAGTTTCTCCATACTAAACCCTGGAAAAAATCTGCAAATATATTTGAAACATTCACCATCTTTGTCTAGGGCCCTAACAAATTGCTTCATAAGTCCTAGTTTGATGTGGAGTGGTGGGAAAAATTATTTTTCCCATGTCAACCAGTGGTTCGTTAATGATAATTGATGCACCTACAGTCATATTTTCCCTAGCCGGCCATACAACTTTTTCCAGTGGTCTTATATGGTTTTAATGATTTTACATAGGTACACATGGGAAGTATAATGTCCGCTTCCCTTACACACAGGTGTACAGGATCTTAGGCACACATGCGAGTGCGTACATGCTTTGTATTTAATTGTTTCTTAATATTTTCATTCCATATTGGTTGACCCTGGCTGTTTAAGGGAGATGGATAGTCGTGAGAGAGGGTTTATCGATATTCATATCTCTATTCACCCAACCTTCTGAGAATTAGAATCCCATTTGGAGTAGGAGTCCAGGGATGTTCCTCCGTATACTAGGTCTTCTTCAATGAAAATATGGAAGAAGTACTACCTCTCTTGTCCGAAAAAAGTTTATTTTACATTCGGCCTTGAGACAGTTCTTTTCACTTAGTCCCTAGATGCTAAAAGCTCAGAATCTTGCTTGGAGAGACTTAACTCTCGTACTAATCATTGATCTCTTCCTGGGAGACCTGTTGCTGTGTAGAAGTACTTTCTTCATATACTACCACTATCCTGCACGTGGTGCAACCAATCCTGGATATCTTCATCAGACAATGCTAGGTCTGGGAGTGAAGTGAACACTGGGATGGGGACATCGTTCGGAGTGTGGTACAGGTCGCCTTGCCGATTCCAAATCCCGATACTCAAATTTACGTTTCTTGTAACGATTGAAACCTTTCACATTAACCAAACAAAAATAAAAGTCACTGTGGTGATTCTTTGGCTCGCGCCATACCATAGGCACACCAAATTTTAAACCTTTTCTTCGTCCATTTTTCCATTGACGTAGATTTTCGACACACGTTTTACAGACCATATGGGGAGCCCAACACTTATCTTGGTCTCCGAGTTTCATTCCAAAGTATGCCAGATATGGCTTGCTTCACAAAGTTAGTAATATTTTTCTTTGTTTTCCTGGCAATATTCACCACAGATGTAGCAGAATACATTGGGGTTATTCTAACAGGCTCTTCGTGAAATACTCATAGTGTTCTGAAAATAGAAAAAAATAAAGTATATATATAAAGGTAAGCCCCTTAAAAAGAAATAAAACGAAATTACTGTAAAATATGCATTAAGAAAGATATTTGTATAAGAGTATATCTGGAACACCCTGTATCTCAAGAACTAGAGCCAATCTTACAAACCTAATGTCATTTCTGAAATCAGCACACCCGATATACTATAAATTCGATAAAATATCCTTGGCAGCAAGAAAAAAAAAAAATTTCTTGGCCAGTGTTATTATTATTATTATTAGGGATGTATCGGTATCGGCCATTTTTCTGGGTATCGGTATCGGTATCGGTATTGGTTAATATGGCCGATACTTCTTACTTTTTGATGAAAAATTATGAGAAACTTTTTTAGATTCAATAATAAATCTAGTTTCGAATATATATAGGTAGTACTAAGTTATGTTTTTTTTTTCCTTGACTTCTTTTTAACTTAGATTTTTAGCGTTTCTCCAACAAAAAAAAACAGGCAGAAACAAACAGACAAAAACCAAAGGAAAAATGAGGAAATATTATTCGTACGCTAAAACCTAAATTTAAAACCTGAAATTTTAAAGCGCTAAAACCCTATTTACAGTAAATATCTAAAATATGAATAATCCAGAAAGTTTAAAACACTCGCGCACTCACACACACTCACGAAATTGCGTACAAAAAAACAAAAAGGTAAAAAACAACTATTGAATCAACTACAAGTGGGAAGCTAAATTCTATAAATTATAATAATGCTATCCAAATAGTAAATATGGGTTTACACAAAAAAACCGTAACATTAATTACCTTGGATAGCCTTATTATAATTTATAGAGATTTTAGCTTCCACTTTTTTAGTTGATCAATAGTATTTTTTTTCTTTTCTTTTTTTGTACGCAATTTCGTGAGTGTGTGTTTTCGTGAGTGTGTGTGAGTGCGCGAGTGTTTTTAAACTTTCTGGATTATTCATATTTTAGATTTTACTGTAATATGGGTTTTAGCGTTTTAAATTTTCAAGTTTTAAATTTAGATTTTAGCGTACGCATAATTTTTTCCTCTCATACCTCCTGTTTTGTCTGTTTGTTCTTGCTGTTTTTTTTTTTTTTTTTTTTTTTTTTTTTTTTTTTTTTTTTATGATTGTGTGTTCCGTGTATGATATCAGATTTGCACAGGCCGCGGGCTTTCTTATAACTTAACCCATCAGTGAACTTGCACTTTCAACTCTGCATATCAAGTGGGATAACACCCTCTGTATACTCTACCCTATATTTTTTGCTCTTGTCTGAGACTGCAGATGGCTAAGAATCATCCTCCAAATCCGTTTTAATATTCCAACTATAACTTATTTTTATAAATTTCCGTCTATGTATCATAAACACTCCTATAATCACGTCTCGAGATCTCGATCTCCTTATACTCAATGTTCTGTGGCTTAAAATCTTTCTTCCTTCTACTACAATATTTTTATGCTTCTGTTTCTCCTAAAGACAGATTTTCATGTCTTTTTTGATTACCTTACTACTATGTTATATCTTCTCATCAAATACTGAGGTCCCTCTATTTAGGGGATTTCAATGGTACACAACACTGAATGGATGGGTTTCTCTCATACTGATTTAGGTGGGAAGGAAGCCGAATCATCAGTATTCTCAACGATCAGGAGCAACTAATTAAAGAAACCTGCACACATTCCGGAATCGTCCCAACCATTCTTGACACACCTTAGCCTATGTTCACCAACTAGTCCTTCTCTCCGTATAAATAAATCACTTCGCTCCCATAGGTAAATCTGACCAAACCTTATATCTCTTAATTTTTAATACCTTCTCTCAACAGTTCCATCCTGCAGAATGCCGGTTTTTCTGGCACTTTTGATCGGGCCGATTGGGGGGAATTGCGTTGCTTCTACGCTAACTATAATTGGGATGACTGCTTTGACTCTGAAGCCTTTCAGCTTCAGTCGATAAAGGGGAAGCTGTAATCGTTGATGGGATTGAGCAGGTTCATTCCTTCTTCGACTAAAACTCTTTTTCTCCCTCAAATCCAAATGGTTCTTATAAAATGCTTGTTTCTCTGGCCATTCAGGCCTAGAGACGTGTATCAGGTGTGGAAAATTATCGTTCTCCTATCACTCTTGCCTTAAATTTTCATTTAGCTAGGAAAATAGTTGCAAGGGCATCTTCGACAAGCAGACGCGAACTTTCAATTGAAGCGAAAGGTGCGCTGACCTCTTGGTTCTCCTACTGACAAATTTTTCTGACCTCTTGCCAAAAACACTCTAACTACTTCTGTATAACAATCCTTTCCTCCTCTTATTCGATCTGATGGTTTCTGTTGCTAATACTCCAACTGAAAAGGCCAATCTCTTTGGCCTCACTATTTTTCCTCTAACTCATCTTGGACGATTCTGTCATTCTTTTCCTCCTACTTCTTCCTCTCAGGTGTCCTATGTTTTTACCTGTGATTATGTTACATTTGATTGATGCATGGGCTCCTGAAATCTATGAACGTTAGGAAGGCGGGTGGCCCGATGGCATTCCTCCCGGAGTTTTTTAAGAGAGTGTGCTTCCGTGTTGACCCCGCCTTGTTCAACTATATTCTCTATGTCTCAATAATAGCACTTTCCCTCCCAGTGTTGGAAGCACGCACATGTAGAACCTATTCCGAAAAAAGGAAGCGCTCTGATCCTTCAACTATCGCCCTATAGCTCTCACTTGTATCTATCTAAGATCTTGAAACCCTTCTACTCTCACTTTTTAGACTCATCTGGAATCTCATTTCCTTATTTCCAGTCGCCAGTACGGCTTTCGGCGCTCAGAAGTCTATTGGCGATGTTATTTCCTATCTAACAGATTTACGGTTTTCCTCTCTTAGGACTACGGGGAGACTTGCGTGTGGGCACTTGACATATCCAAAGCATTGACCGGGTATGGCACGCGTCACTGATCTCCAAGCTCCCCCTCCTCTTGGGTTTCCTTTCTCTTTGCTTAATTATGTCTAATTTTCTTTCCAAGTCGCTCCAAATTCGGCTGTTGTTGATGGGCAACGTTTTCTCTTTTTTCTGTCAATAGTGGTGTTCCTCATGGTTCTGTCTTATCTCCTACTTTATTCCTGCTTTTCATTAATGATCTCACTGCACATGTAAATCTATCCACTCATATGCTGATGACTCAACCTTTCATTCTTCAACTCATTTCAATTCTGCTCCCTCTTTTACTTCTAGAATTGCCTCTCGTCTTAATCCTTCCGATTCTATTCTCGTTGATCTGGATAGAATTTCCTGATAGGGTCGTCTCAACCTTGTGAAATTCATTCTTTAAAAACTCCTTCTACAAAATCTCCTTCTCACAACACCTTCTAACTTTCATATCTCTTTCGACGGTTCTCTTGTCTCTCCTGTTGACAATATAAACAATTCGTTGCCTTAACATAACAAAAAAATGTCATTGGAAACCTCACATCACAACGGTTGCTAGGGAGGCATCAAAGAAACTGGGAGTTTCTGTTTAGACTGCGAGACTTTTTTTCCTCTTCTCCAGTTACTCCAGCTTACAAGGGTCTCATATCAGCCCTTTTTATGGAGTATGCTCTCATATCTGGGGGGCTCTGATTTCACCTGCCGGCTTTTGGATAGGGTCTAGTCAAAAGCTCCAAAATGCTTATAAACTGTCCTGTACTTTGTAGTTCACTTGACCCTCTAAATTCTTTGCGGCGCGATGTTGGTGGGCTTTATCTTTTTTTCTATAGGTACAGCGTAGCTGCAAGTGCTGGAGGGAATTTCCACTCGCGTACACCCCCCCTTTACGACGCCCTCGTAGACACAAGGGGTGCTGTGTCGGCACATGATTTTGTGTTGATATTAGCAACTAAAGACTAGTTCGCTGCGGTGCTTCCTTCTTTCCTGCCACGTCTGTTCTGTGGAATTCTTTCCATCTTCTGTGTTTTCCTACTTCAATTTAATCTCCTCACCTTTAAAAGCCTGCGTCTATCTCATCTGCGTATTTTGCGTTTAAGATGAATTTTTGAAGGCGTTCAACATCCGCTGCCTTGAAATAGGGTTCTGCGCCCCTGACTGGCGGTGACAACTGTAAAAAAAAAAAAAAAATAAATAAAGGTTTTTATAAGGAATTCATTAAGCTATCTGAAACCTCACAATAATGGCAATCTCCGCGGTGAACTTTCTAGAATGCCATTTAAATAGCATAACCGAGGAGCCTGCTCGCGTGACAAAAAAAAAAGATTCAAACAAAAGTGGAAGCCGCCTTATCAGCAACCCCTGGCAACAGCAACTGATAGTGACGATGGTGGCTTTTCAACAAATAAACCTACTGAAAATGAAGAGGATTTGGATATGTTAGACTTTGATAAGTTCATGGCCGACTTGCATTGCATCACATTCCACCTTCAAAGGAATGCACACCATGGACCCCCATCGAAAAAATGGAAGAGACAAGTAATCAAGGAGCAAAGATAATTCAAAATTTGCAATCTGTGAAAGAGGAGATGAGGCTCCACGAAAACATGGAGATGCTGCCTACAGAGGGCACATCCTTTCATGTGGTGGCATGAAAATGGGCCAAGGTTTCCATATTATCAGTGCTTGCAAGCAAATAATATTTATCAGCCCCTCCCTCTTCAGTCGAGAGCGAGCGTTTTTTAGTTTAGGCTGGGAATGTAAACACCTCCAAAAAGGAAACAGGCTTCTCGCAGATACTAGTGAAGCTTAATGTTTTTGCCTCACAAATTTGATAATTTCGAAATTTGAAGTATGAATATCTATCTATCTTATCTTACAGAGTTATTAATTATTATGTCATGTTTTGAGTAATACGTTTTTTTTTTTGTCTTTTTCATCTGATTAATTGAGGTCTCTTTTCATTATTTTTATTCCTTATATTATAGCTAGTTAAAGAATCTTCTTTTAAATTGTAATATCATGTTAAAAACATAAAAGCTAGTAGCCAAACTTTTTTTTAATACTTACTGAAAAATGGAAATGGAATATTTTTGAATTAAACACAAACATAAAAAGTTATTAATTTATATTTGCATTTATTATTCCTTAAAGATATTATTTTAATTTATAAATAATATACTTGGGCACAACCAATATGAAATAAAGACTAGTATGGTTGTACAAGGAAATAAAATCCTGAGTTGCTAGCAGTTACACCAAATTGTCTAGTCCTTATACTGTTGTATTTTTATTTATATTTAATTAAAATAACGTGTATCGGTACCTAAAAAAATAGAGTATCGGTATCGGCCTCTTTTCTGGTATCGTTACTATTCCTAATTATTAATTATTATTATTATTATTATTATTATTATTATTAATTATTATTAATATTATTATTATTATTATTAATTATTATTATTTATTTATTATTATTATTATTATTATTATTATTTATTATCATCATTATCATATAATTTATAATTTATTCATTAATGGTCAATTTTCATTATTATGAGTTTCCTATTATTATTATTCTTATTATATTATTATTTTTATTATTATTATTATTATTTTTATTTTTTATTATTATTATTATTATTATTATTATTATTATTATTATTATTATTATTATTATTATTATTATTATTATTATTATTATTATTATTATTATTATTATTATTTATTATTATTATTATTATTATTATTTATAGAAATTATTATTGAATATTTGATTTATTGATAAATGCTTCGTGTTAATTTTTGGTTTTGTAATGATTTTGTTCTATTTTATTGGAACAGGATTTCTGCCTCTTTTTGACCAGGGTTGTCAAAATGAAAGTGTTGGTCTTCATTCAATACCTTAGCAAACATTTTCGGTCGCAATATATATATATATATATATATATAATATATTTTTAATAAAAAGATATTTAAATAATAACTATGTATCTATAGTATAATATATAGATATATGATATATATATATATATATATATATATATATATATTAGTATATATGTGGGTAGAGTAGAAGGTATGAGGTTGCAAAGTAAGTCAACGCGCTTCATACAACACCGCAATATATTTGGTAGAGAAAACAATTCCAAAGTTGTGGCAATGCTGAGCTATAGCCGAGACCCCAAGATCCTACAAAAATAATACAATAATAATTAGGACTTGGGAGGCTAAATAATACTAACAATAATAAAAAATAAGAAAATAATACATAATAATTATTTACATCGTCATAAACTATGTAGGCTAAGCAATGTTGGAGGCCCGTGGAATGATCAGCCGGAGCCTATTAGTGAAGGCCTACGATGGATTCTACAAGTTTTATTTAAAGAAGAAAATTTGAGCGTAGGTCTCCTACTGAGGCAGCATTATATAATATAATAAAAATCCAGTTCATACCTAATCTGGATTTTTCTATCCAAAAAGAAGCTAGCTAAAAAGTTTAAAAGTAATAATAAACGCATATAAAATATTCACTTTCACTGATCACTATCGTTCCACGGGGCCTACATAGTATAATCAATTTATAAAGATATATTTATAATTTATAACTTTTAACATTATTTTCATCGCTTCACTAACTTACCACATAGACTGGTAATAAATGTTTTACCATAAAAATGGTAAATTCAGCGTCTGAATAACATAAAATTGATAAAAAAAATAGCAGAGACGATATCAGCGGCGTGCGTTACAAAAGCTGTTGCTATGCATCATAATTAAACAAAAGAATGCCGACAACCGCACTCTTCGTTCGTTTGAAATTACGCTGCAATACTGTAAATTACCTTGCAAATACCTGCCGTTTGATTACTTTCAGAGTAGCGTACGGCTATAATATATATATATATATATATATATATATATAATTATTATATATATATATATATATAAAATATAATATATTATATATATATATATATATATATATATATATATATATATATATATATATTTTATTTGTGAAAAATAATATATATATATTATAATATATATTATTCCAGCTGGCGGGGAAAAGGCTAGAAGCCTACAACTTTGACCAGAGTTCGATGAATTTATAATCCGGATAAAGTTCAAAGACGTTCATTTCCCGATGCACGAAATTTGAAAGTGTGCAAATCAATCAAAGGTAGTTGGAAATATAGATAAAGGAAGTGTTTCCAGATTTTTACCAGTAGAGTAAATGTAAGATTGAGAATAGTGGTTAAGTGCATGGTCTGTGGGTTGGACAGAGAAATGATGAGATTATGCAGAAAGGCGTGTTGCACAAGCTCTTCTCAATGAGGAGGTATGCAATCGGAGAGTTCAGAAGAGCAATGTTTGTTGATATGGCGATAGTATAAAGAAACACAGGCAGCAATTCTACGGGCAGAAAGAGAAGGAGCGAAGTTAGTGAGAGGAAGGTGATTTGATAGGACGAAAAGCCCTCGACTCCACATTTTTAAGGAGATGCGTGAGAGTGGAGCCACCCCACGATATGTGAGTCGTATTGTATACACGGGCGAACGCGACTTCTATAAAGAGGAGCAACTGGGGTGGCGTGAAGAATTTCTGAAGGTGCCTCAGAACACCAAACCTCTAAGAAGCTTGTTTTGAAAGAAAAATAATGCGGTCCTTCCAATTAAGGCGACGAGAAAAAAGAAACACTAAGAATATTGAGGACAGACGAAAGTTTGAGTTGTGTGTTTTTCGAAGAATGTTATAGTTGTGTGGAAGATTATGTCAAGTAGTAAAATGAAGGAATTGTAGGTTTCTGAGGTATCAAAGACAACCATAGCTGCTCATAATGGCCTCAATAGAATTTTTGGGAAATATCAAGTTATTGCTCCAGACCACCTCCTAACCCCAGGTAGCTGGTGGTGTGTTTTACATCTTTCAAAATACAATGAGTAATGAAGGGTGGAGGAGTATGTATAAAAGGTCATTAATGAAGAGTAGAAAAAGAGTTGGTCAAAGGACAGAACTCTGGTGAACACCACTATTTAATATTTAAAGGATGAACGGTGGCCGTCTACAACTCTTTTTATTTCTTTTAGAAATAAAAAAAGAGGGTAGAATAGGCACCAAAGGGGGAGGTTTATAAATATAATCAAAGCTTGTATCATTCTATCGGAGGTTTCGATATGTCCTAAGCGACACAGCATCAGATTCATGTATATCGCCGAAGTGCTGAGGATCAAAAAACCTGAGAGAAGGGAAAGAAGATCGTCAGTATACATTTCTTCTTGAATACTATAGACAACGGAGATAAGTTTAAAGAATTGAATGTTTCAAATTTCTTTTAAAGATAGATTCGAGATATATAGAAAAGAAAGGAGGTTTAAAGGCGATAGTTTTGAGAACATAGGAAGGATGCTATCAAGGACCGTAGTTTAATTAGTGCTAAGCTCAAAGGAGCATAAATAACGTCTTTTAATGAAATTACAATGCTAATTGTAAATGAGTTAGGAGGGGATGGTGGAGAACGAGGAATAGCACCGGAATCGTCTAAGGTGGAATTATAAGCAAGATTTGAGCGATGAGTTCAGTTTCAAGCGGAAGGTATTTCATCATTTTGTGTCCGTCCGGAAGATAACTAGAGGACGGGACGGAGGACGGAAACAGTTAAGAGTTAATATTTTTTTTAAAATGTCATTTGAGCAACAATGAGGAAGAGAAACCATTAAGATTATTGTAATTTTCTAAGGAAGAGAAGTTTCTAAGTATTACGTAGAATAGAATTTTGCTCGATTCAGTTGCGTGAGTTTTTAATGTTTGAAGACTGCGTTAATTCCTGAAGGCAGCGTCCCTGTGGCGAATAACATGAAAACAAGCAGAGTTAAACCATGGTTTCTTAGGTTTAGTTGAAGGAAAAAGGTTATGGAATGTATGCCTCCATGCATACCAGAGAGAATCACCTCGTTAATGCGCTCAGCACACTCCGAGGGACTCCTCCCAGGATAGCAGTAGATCATTCCATAGAATATCAAAGAAGTACGACCTCGAGTCCAACATGTTAGCAGCATCGAAGTGCCAAAAATGTTTTCTCGCCTTAAACTGAGGGGGGGGGGGGTATGGCGTGTAGGAGGGTTTTTACTGCGGCACACTTGAAGAGATAGAACTGGAAACAGAGATAAGAAGGTGATCGGAGGAACCGGAGAAAATGAATAAGTTTTAACATAATTAGGAGAAGGATAAAGGTAAGGAAAAGCGTCTAAGAGAATGTTGATCCATCACTAAGGTAAATCAGTATACGAGTAGGAAGCTGCACTAACTGTCAAAATCATTCTGGAGGAAAAAGTGGTAGGTAGTTTAAGAGTTGTAACTTGGAGAATTAGTTGAAAGTACTGGGCTTCAGCGTGACGTAAAAATCACCAAGAATGATGAATTTCAGAGAGAGCATGGAAGAAGAGGAAGGATATGCTCCAATGTTGCAGTTTAAGGTTGTCGAAGAAATTCAGGAAAAGTCGGTTGAGTTAAGAGATATATATACAGAATAGATGAATTAAGTTGTAGATTGACAGTACATAAGTCATAAGTTAAAAAATTTGGAAGACTCCAAGTCAGAAATACTAGAACAAACAGCATCACTGCGCACGTAGCCATAACACTGCCTTGAGGAAAGTGACATTAAGGTTCAATAGAGTGTAAGGGTTGCTGTCAGAACTCTCAAACATCTAAGTCTCGGTTAGGAATAAGAGAAGAGGTTTAGAGAAGAACAGGTTATGTCAGCTAAAGTGTAAATAAACTTTTAATTTTAAGGTATTGAAATTAATGAATAATACATACTGTTCCCTCAGAAACAGGCCGGAAATTTCGTGAAGAGAGCCCAGCAACCCCACACGTGAGGCCGTCAACTAAGTGGAGATGGGGAGGGCTATTTTTTTTGGAAGCGCATCTCTGGGTTTCTCCGAGACTAATCGCGTATTGTTGTTTTCTATAACTTTTTAATAAGAAAGTGTTTTCCATCATTCTGTTTTAATGGTATATGATAAAAGGAGAGTTCTCTCAGTTTAAGAAGTGTGAGCTCTAGTAGGCGCGAACCTTTAATGGAGGGTGGAGTGCCTTGAGCTGTACCCTTAACACTCATATATGCCTAATGGAGGGTAATATCGTCTCTTTCTGAGCGCTTTTCATACCTTCCATAATATAAATATATATATATATATATATATATATATATATATATTTATATATATATATATATTATATATATATTATATATATAATATATATATATATATATATTATAATATATATATATATATATATATATATATCTATATATATATATATATATTATATATACAATATATATTATATATATATATATATATAATATATTATATATATATATATATATATATATAATATATTATATATTATATATATATATATATATATATATATATATTATATATATTATTATATATATATATATAATAATATTATATAAGAGGTGGGCTCGTTACTCAAAAAAGTAGTTCCATTATCGTTACTCCGTTACTCGGAAAAGTAGTTGCGTTATAGTTATTCCGTTTTCTTTGAAAGGAAAAAGTTAACGAAGTGCTCCCGTTTTCGTTACTTTTTTAGCTTTTCATTGACATTATTTGCGGTATATTAGGCAATTTATGGTTTGCGTATATAAATTTTCAACATTAATCATTATTATTAAAAAACATATCCTCATGTAAGACCCTAGCGCACTCATGACATAGTCCCTTTGCATCCACCAACGAATAATTGCACCAGCACCTTCCTGCCATTCACAACTTTCCTATACACACATCCTGCATCATCCGTTCCCTTTTTCATTCAAACATGTATACTAAACGTTTAAAGCCAGACACTTGTTTCGCAGCTGCTCCCATCTACAATAACTTCAACAACCGAGGACTGTCCTCACTCACACATAACCTTACTCTTATCTACGTTTACCTTCAAACATCTCCTTTTACACACCCTGCCAAATCTCTTTCTAGCCATCCTCCAAACTCTCTCAGAATTGGCCCACACAAATCCAAATCATACGCATATAATAGGTAGGGGCAGTCCTCCACTTTCTTCCCATTCTCCATCATTCTAACGAGATATGGAGTCGGAGTCCGAGGTGTCGGTAATTTTTGAAGAAGTGGAATCGGGAAGTCCGGAGTTGGGAGTCGATAATTTTGAAGAGGGTGGAGTCGGAGTCGGAAAATTTTGAAACGACTCCCCAACCCTGATTCTTACACCATCCCCTGCCATCCCACAATCTAATTCTTTCATAACCCCATCCATATTCAATTTGAATAACAAGCAGACATAGCACATCCCTGCCTCCCTCCGCCTATTAATATTAAAACAATCACTTTCAACTCATTTATTCTTACACACGCTTTACTATCGCCATATATATACTTTTGATTCCAATTCTGAAGCTTACACCAATCCATATCATCAATAACAACCTGCCTAGAGCTTCGTATTAATCTTTTTCAGACACCTGTTTTGCAAATACAAAAAAACCTAAATACAATTTATTCTTCTCCTCCTCATTTTCTCAATTCATTTTTTTCAAATGTAAGATTTGATCCACAGCATCCTCTAGGCCTTCTAATCCACCTTGTATCTTCACAATCAGTTTTTCGTCACTGACGCATTTCTTTCGACCCAAATAAGTATATTCTTCCCTACTACACTTAATAACTAATTTCCCTATAATTCTACAGTTTTACCCTTATCCCCTTTACCTTATATAAGGGTACTATTACTGATCTCTTCCAATGCTCGGAACTATGCTTCTCCCTAAACATTTTTGTACACACTTCCAAATTCAATCATCACCTTCTCGCCTCGGCTCTTGAATCATTTTAAATTCGGTAATTTCTCTATACCTGCAGATTTATATATATTCATCTTTCTCGCTCTACACATTACCTCCTCCTTACTAAAGACCTCATGCCCAAAATACCTATTTCTTGCACCATCAACCCAACACACATTCACTATCACCTCTTCATTACTGCTAATGTTATGCCAGATTTTCGAAGTGTTCCCACCACACTCTAGTTATACCATTCATCTCATCAGTTACGAAAGCACCTCCCATATCTTCATTATTCTATGCAAATTCCCATTATTTATTTTATATAATATATTATATATATATATATATATATAATATATATATATATATTATATATATATTATAATAATAAATATATATATATATATATATATATATATATATATATATATATATATATATATATATATATAATTATAAAAGGATTTTTTATCTTGACCGGCGTGGTGAGATGGTTATAATCAACATTCAAAGAAAGCCGAACAAAATGTAACGGACTAAAAAGTAACGGAGAAAAAAAATACCGGAACTTATTCGGAGCGTTACATGAAAGAAAAAGTAACGAGTCCGTTACTCCGTTACTGAAAAACTAGTTCCGTTAGTAACGGAGTAACGGATCGTCCCACCTCTGTATATATATATATAATATATATTATAAATATATATATATATATAGTATATTATATAATAAATATAATAATTATTTATTATATATATATTATATATAAATATATATATAATCTTATATATACTAATATATATATATATATATATATATATATATAATATATATATATATATATTCTATATATACAAAAGCTATCTTGTTTGTTAAGAATCTTTACTTTCTGCTACTAACTGACCGACCTCTTTTATTTCTAACCAACTTATCAAAATTAAGAACCAGTGAATGACATGTTGATGTCAATGTTTAAGTTTTAAAAGTCAATCAATTAGGCCGCGATCGTCATTTGGATTTTTTAATTCTTTTTTGGAGGCAGGGAAAACGTTGTTCACGTACATAAATTTTTTCAAACATTGACATCACTCTTAATGATAATTTCTTTAGATTTGGATTATCCGTTTCAAAAAATTTCTGCTCATGACTGGTGCGTATTTCAAAATAAAAAAAGTAATGGAGTGTGGATTCGTCGTCATTGGAATGGATAGGTGATGAGAGTGATAGAAAGAAGGGTCACTTATGAATAGCAAGGAAAGGAAATAGATTTTTGCGATAGAAAATATTGCTGTGGGATCAAATTTCAGGGGAATCGAATTATGAACTGGCGGCCGGTCTAGAACACCTGAAATAGACTCGAGCCGAAAGGAAATCAGAGAGAGGCCACAAAGGGAAGGATAAACACTCAAAAAAAGGAAGTTTAGAAATCAAAGTTTTGGTTAAGACTCTATCAAAGTCTTTCGTTATGTCAATAGCCACAGCAAAAGATCACCAGAAGATCGTTCCTTATGAAAGCCATGTTGGTGATAGGATTAAAAGAATTGAGATATTTCCAAATCTTCTTGTTAAGGATAGATAGATTCGAAATTTTAGAAACAGGATGATAGTTAGAGGGTTGATTAGATCATAAATCAGATTGGAAAAGCTGATTTTGCGCACGTTTCCACGCGGAAGAAAATATTTGACGAAGAAAGATAAAAAAAATGATTTAACCAAGGTGGTGCAAGCTCCGGAGAAGCGCAAGTATTTTGGACTCCTAGGAGGGTACTAATCTGGACCATACTCCTTCTTAGTGTTAAGCTCAGAAAGAACCTCTTTAGAAGAAATTACAATGTTAGGCATGAATTAGTTGGAAGGGGGTGGAGAAGGAATAACTCCGGAATCTGATAAGATGAAGTGGCAAGATTTGGTTAAGAAGTCAACTTTAGCGAAGGCAAAATTCAGATTTTTTTTCTTAAACATAGTCGCAGATAAATGATTATATTTTGTGAAATTTAAGTGTTGACATTTTTTTGCAAAATGCCCCCAGAAAGATCATTTACATTTTCTACGGGAAAAGAGTTTTATTGTTTGGAGAAGATATTTTGGCATGACTCGGAATGAAATATGTTTCATCTAGTTTTCTGGTAGTTTGATGACGAGGTAAATTTTCTGATGCAACATCGCCTTTTGGTGGAATAGTCACGATTATTCAAGCAAAGTTAAAACCAAGGTTTGGTTTGTTTAAGTTGATGGGCATAGAATATTTAATGTTCACACTCCATGCGCTTAGAACTCCACCTCATGTTATTCGTACTTCGCACTTTCGAAGGACCACTATTATAAAAGAAAAATTCAAAGGGTATCAAAAAACTTTGTCATATAGTCTCCATCATCTGGAGCACCGAAGTCCAAAAAGGATTTCCTGGCGATAGGTGGGGTTCTTTCTTACAGAAGACTTGAAGGCGACTAGAACAGATATTGGAGACCCAAAGGTGGAAGAGTTAACAGTAATAATTAGAAGGATTGAGAGATAAGAAAGGTCAAGAATATTTGGTTCATTTTCAAGACGTTCAAGGATACGAGAGGGAGCTGCAACATCTGTTCAAGGTTATTTTGGATAAGAAATGGAAGACGAGTGCATTTGCTCTATCTTGAGAACTATATAAAAACCGTTGACTTCTGTGGTAAACGTTGAATCACTTAAAGTGCTGGATTTTTCAGACAAAGGAGAAGAAGAAGAAATGTGTCGCACTTTTTTGGTGTTAGATAGTCAAGGAATTTAGATAGTCCATTGAGTTAAGATTAAGTGAATAGAACAAATGAATTTATTTATAGATTGGCAAGAGAGACTAAAGTCACAAGATAAGCAAAAATTGGGAAGACTACAATTAGGAACTAGAAAACAGACAATGGCCCTTGGTGCAACAACATCAGACATGGCTGCAAAATGAGGGATAAAGACAATAAAGAGAGAACAGATTTGGGTTTGCTTCCGAAGTTGGTTCAGCACTTACGTTTTTGGTCAGAACAGAAGTGAGGTGTAGAGACTACAGAACTTACAGAACACCGACCAGCAAGACTTTTACAGTCCACTCAAGGCTAATCTGAGGGAAGATGAGGT
>JABUQX010055563.1:0-5000 GCA_015478945.1 Trachelipus rathkii
CGTTTTTTCCTCTTTCTTTCTATATGTTTTTAATAAGGTATCATCGGCTGCCTGTTTAATGATTTTGTTCATCTCTTCCAGTGTATCCACTCCTTCATTTTGCATTTTATTTTCTAGGTGTTGTACATATCTTGTCATCAGATCTGGTTCTGTACTATAATATTTGATATTGCACCATCTCCCTTTTTTATAGTTAGGCCTTCTTACTTTGTTTCTTAGATATATTTGTATTAAATTATGGTCTGATAGATCAAATACTTCTTGGTTTTCATCTATTTTCATTGAATAAAAATGTTTATTCATAGCATTATTAGCCAGAGCAAAATCTATGACACTTCTCATGTCATTCCTCTGCCATGTGTAGAGCCCATCACACTCTTCAGTTGTATTTAAGAGTTTCAACTCAAACTTATCTATCCACTCTAAAACTATTTCCCCCTGTTTATCAAGTTGTTGTCTTCCCAACCATGGTAAGTGCCCATTGAAATCCCCGAGGATCATGAAATTCTTTTTACTCTCATATCTTATCAGTCTTTCGCACTCTTTTCTTATTTTGATATTTCTTCTTACGTCTTCTGGTTTGCTTCCTGTTGCAAAATATACTAATACAAATATATATTCTGGATCATGCACTTTAACCTTGAAGTAAAAGATATCATTATGCTTTCCATCAAGTTTTTCTACTTCTATATGCTTATTTCTCTTATGTATAACCATTAACCCTCCCCCTTTTTTATCCTCTTCCTTTCTATTACTAAAAATTTTGTCAAGGTCATCTCTAAGTATGAATCTGTCCTCTGTGAGATGTGTTTCTACTAAAAGTACTATATCATTTTCTGTATTTATTAACAACTCAATCTCAGTTAATTTTGTTTTTGTTAATCCTTGTATATTAATCATATTTAACGTTAGCCTGTTGTACATTGCCATATCTGTTTGTCCGGTATCATTGCCTTTCCTTATTAAAAATTTCCATTCTTGCATATTTTTCCCTGTTTAATGTATAGTCCTTGTTCTCCATTTTGTTTTCTTTCGTGTATCTCATTCCTCAGCTGCTTTGCTTCCTCTCTTTCTTTTTTAGTTTGGTCCGGGTTTATATAGATATTCTTGAAATGTGTACTATTTCTTATATGTTTTGCTCTTTTAAGGACATCCCATTTTTGATCAGCAGTTTTCATTTCTATAAGTATGGGTCGTGGTCTGGAATTACGGTTTCCCAACCTTTTTACCCTTACTATCTCGAACTCTGTTACTCCCACTTCTTTAAAGATTTCAGAGCTACAGGTTTTGTCCTTTTGTTCAGCCTCCTCTAAGTTTGTCTGCTCAATATTCACTTCTTCTAGATTATAAATTACTAAGTTATTTTTCCTTCTCCGCTTGTCTTCAATTTCTAAAAGTTCTTCCTTTACGAGTTCCCTTATATGTTTCCGGTCTTCTAGTGAATTTTCCCTTCTTTTCATTTCCCTCATTAATTCATCTATTTGGGTTTGTTGCTGCTGAAGTTGTTGTTGTTGTTGGTATATGGTGTTCTGCATTTTTTCCATTCGTTCAACAGATGAGGCTACCCGTTCAACAGATGAGGCTACCATAATCTTCAACTCTGTGAAGTCCAACACAGAGATGGTATTCTCTTTTGGTTTCTGTAAGCAGCTTTGGCAGTTCCACGATACGCTATCCATTTCGGCTAACATTTTATATTGGTTTTTATTAATATTTGCACAGTTTAGTGTAGCGTGGAACCATCTTTTGCATTGGCCGCATCCTATGCTATCCGTTCTCTGGCCTATGTTATGGTTGCATTTCCCGCACTCGCATTCTTTGCCTGAGGGACCCATAATTCAGTGATATTGTTTTTTATTTTTTTTTAGGTAACGCAGTGTAATGTTAATTATTTGAATTATTTCAGCAGATAATTAGTTATTTCAACAATTTATTTAGTTATTACAACACGTGGATGCTTATTTTCCATTCTTGCTCCACACTCTCAAAAGCACCATTGCAAGATGGACAGAGGGGTGTGTCGGAAAGACCCAGACGAAAGAGGTGCCCATTGAGGCCAAGATGCCCTATTCGCAGTCTCGTAATGGCAGTCTCCAAGCGACGAGCACAGGGGAAAGAAAACCGAACATCTTCTCCATATAGTTGTCCCAGGGGATGGGTGCCAAGGAAAGTACCGAGCTCCTCTCTCCAAACAGCCCTCACCTCCCGACCAATGCAGGTATACCATTCTGCCAACATCAGCAGTTTCATTACCTGCAATACCTATGTGGGAAGGGACCCAGTGGAAATGCAGTGCCCAACCCTGGCTAGGAGACATCCCACTGATGATCCTATGAATTTGAAACTGAATTCTCCTGTATTTGGTAGGCTGGAGATTAGCTTCGGAGATAGTTTGATTGTAATTTGCAATTGATAGGCACGAGTTATCAAGAACTTGCAACAAATCCGTTCGTTAAGACCAATATAGATTACACAATTGACGAAAATTTAATCTAAAGCAGATTAAATTAATTACAAAAATTCTTTGAAAGATATATATAAGTACCTTACCTGAATTTGTTGTTTTCAAAGAATTTTTGCTCTTTGAATAAGATCTTGATAGTCCATAGATAACTAAGCCTCTTGGCTTTTGTAACCTATCACTTAAAATCTTAGTTAGGGTTAATTTGATTGGTGAGAAGGTAAAGAGAATAGAGATAGGTTGATAGTAAAAATATTTGAAAAGAAATGAAGAAATTTACCTCTATACCCTTTTTACATTTTGATTATTAAATTTGATTTCACAAGCACGACTAAATAGGACCGGTTTTGAATTTGAAGTGTTTATAGTGATTTTTGGCGTTTAGGGAATTCTTGTAATTATACCCAATATTGGCAAAGTACAAATTCCACTAAATAATATAAGTTGATACCACAGTATACTATGTTGATACTTATGACTTTTTTATATCTTACATCCTAATACGGTACTAAAATAAAATAAAATAGAAGAGACATAAGCGAAAGTATATAATAGTTATTATATCCTAAAATAAACTAATAAAACAAGCAAAATAGAAGATATATATGTGGAAGTATATAATAGTTTTTATACAAAAGAACTCAAGAATAAAATTTTGTAACTCCTCCTGTAGCTAATATAGATTATAATTTTGCATTAATTTTTAAAATTTTGCATTTGAAATTTCTTGATTTGGTTTATTTCTTTTCAATACAGACTCTCAAAAAGTTTTTAAATATTTAAATATGTCCAATCTCTCTCTTCACAAAAAAGAAACTCCTGTAGTTGTTGGTAGGCTTCTATTTCTTTCTCCCAGTTCTTCTATTTCCTTTAGCTCTTCTCTTTTTTAATACGTCCAACCAAGACAGCAGTCAGATCATATATATATATATATATATATATATATATATATATATATATATATATATATATATATATATATATATATATATATATATATATATATATATATATATATATATATATATATATATATATATTAAGTTGTCACCACCACTCACGGGCAAAGCTCTATTCAAGGAGGGGATGTTGCACGCCTCAGAAGTTCACACTTAACGCAAATTACGCATATGAGCACAGACGCAAGCTTTGAAGTGAGGGAGATTAAATTCAGCAGGAAACACAGAAGATGGAAGAAAATTCCACAGAACAGAAGTGGGAAGGAAGCACCACAGCGAACTAGCCTGGAGTTACCAATATCCACACAAAACTCGTGCGCAGACACAGCACCCCTAGTGTTACGAGGGCGTCGTAAAGGTGGTGGTACGCGAGTGACAAGTTCCCTCGAGCACCTGCCACTGCGGTACCTATAGAAAAGAGATAAAGCACCAACATCGCGCCGCAAAGAGGGTCAAGAGAAGTGGAAAGTACGGAACAGTTTATAAGTCCTTTGGCTTTTGACTCGACCCTGTCCAAAAGCCGGGTGAAACCAGAGCCCCCCCAGATATGAGAACAGTACTCCATACAAGGGCGGATGAGACCCTTGTATAGCTGGAGTAACTGAGAAGAGGAAAAAAAGTCTCGCAGTCTAAACAGAACTCCCAGTTTCTTTGAGGCCGCCCTAGCAACCGTTGTGATGTGAGGTTTCCAAAACATTTTTTGTTTATGTTAAGGCCAAGGATGTTTATATTGTCAACAGGAGAGACGAGAGAACCGTCGAAAGAGATAGGAAAGTTGGAATGTGTTTTAGAGAGGGAGATTTGTAGAAGCTGAGTTTTTAAAGAATTAAATTTCACAAGGTTGAGACGACCCCACGAAATCCTATCCAGATCAGCGAGAATAGAATCGGAAAGATTAAGACGAGAGGCAATTCTAGAAGTAAAAGAGGGAGCAGAATTGAAATGAGTTGAAGAATGTGTTGGACGTGTGCGCCCTTCCAACACTGAGGTAAGTGTTAGTTTTGAGACATAGAGAATATAGTTGAACGAGGGGCGGGGTCAGCACGGAGGCACATTCCCTCAAAATTCGGGGAGGAACGCCATCCGGTCCACCCGCCTTCCTAACGTTCATAGATTTCAGGAGTCCATGCACCCGATCAAATGTAATCACAGGCAAAGGCATAGGACACCTGAGAGGAGGAAGAGGAATGCCAGAATCGTCCAGGGTTGAGTTAGAGGAAAATAGGAGACCAAAGAGATTGGCCTTTTCAGTTGGAGAATTAGCAACAGAGCCATCAGATCGAATAAGAGGAGGAAAGGCAGATTTACAGAAGTTGTTAGAGATGTTTTTGGCAAGAGGCCAGAAAGATTTTCAGTAGGAGAACCTAGGAGGTTAGCGCCCTTTCGTTTGATGAAAGCGCGCTTTGCTCGTCGAAGAGTATCCCTGCAACGATTTCTAGCTGAATGAAAATTAGCAAGAGTGATAGGAGAACGAGAATTTTTCCATTCCCGATACGCACTGTCTCTAGCCTGAATGGCCAGAGAACAAGTACGATCGAACCATGGATTATGAGGAGAGAAAGATTTAGTCGAAGAAGGAA
>JABUQX010055563.1:12500-22500 GCA_015478945.1 Trachelipus rathkii
ATATATAGTATACTATTTATAATAAAAATGTGTAATAATATATATATGGATAATAAGAAAAAAATAATATTATCTAAAAATATATAATAATTATAATCAATAACTAACATAACTTCTTCAATAATAATAATATAATAATAATAATTATAATAATATATATTTGTAATAATAATATGTAATAATAATATGTAGAATTTAATATTTTTAATAATTTATATATACATAATATATATATATAATAATAATAAAATATGTTGATGTATACGCTAATGAATAAATATATATATAATAATAATAGGTAATAATATAATAATAAAAAAAAATAATAATATAAAAAAAAAAAAATATATATATATATATATATATATATATATATATATATATATATATATATATATATATATATATATATATATATATATATATATATATATATATATATATATATATATATATATATATATATTTCGCGTGACGTCACGAATCTGAAAAAATAAAAAATAAATAAAAAAAATTCAAAAAAATCAAAAAAATCAATATAATCAAAAAAATCACAAATTGATTTTTTTCTAAAAAAGTCAAAAAAATCCCCAACCCTGAAAAAAAGTAAGACCGAACGGATGGAACTCTGGCATTGTTTACAATTGTCAGCTGATCCGACGGGCGCATTCGGCCGTTTCCGGTGCACTCAAATTTCCTGTTCTCTGATTGGTTAATGTAATTTTTTTCAATTCGAAGCGTTTCCGAGTCGATTTTGCACACGGGCTGCACTCGGGCTTCTGGAAACGCAGCTTGTATTGTACAGTCAACATAAATGATGAATAAAATAATATAACATTGGTACCCAACATCGAAAGTCTAAACAAGTATATATATATATATATATATATATATATATATATATTTGAGTATCTGGAAACGGCCGAGCGCGCCCGTCGGATCAGCTGACAATTGTAAACAATACTCTTATACTTATATGTATCTATTTTATGAAATGATACGATATATTTAGTATCCTTAATATAAAAGTTAACTAAAATATTAAAAAATTTTGGCAAGCCATTTCCGACACATGTTTTGTAAAGAAATTTGTTTGTAAACAAAGTATCCTTCCGCAGCCCGCCCGTTTACTAATTCCCGAAATCGAGGATTTAACAACGGGTGCCTGACTGCGGTGTTTATGTGACGTAGAAGTGCTCAAACGGGCGTTGGAAACTATGCATGTGCGCCTGTGTGCCCGCCCGGGCTGCAGTCGGGCTTCTTTTATTATCGATATATAAATTTTTTTTATCGATATATAAATAATCGGAAAAAAATCGGAAAACTACATCGATAGTGTTATCCAAAAAAAAAAAAAAAAAAAAAAAAAAAAAAAAAAAATTAGTCGACTTTTTTTTATCGGAGCTTTATTTTTTATTGAACATATATGTTTAAATTATACGCTAATCGGTAAAAAAAACTTTAAAGAAGTTTTTGACACCATTTTTGTAAATTAAAAGTTTATAGTTTTAATACAATAGTTGCGTAATGCTTTCTCACATTAGCAATATAAATTTTGGTATATGTTTATTCCAAAACCACGTGTTCCATCACAGCAGCTGATTCCAATTGTTTGTAAACAAAAGTGACTTTTATGAGAAACCGCGATCGTTTATGCACTAAATTCGTGCTAAAACTGGGTGAGTAGCCTCTCTCTCATAAGCACAAATGACAATAACGAAAACGGTCCTACTAGGCCTAGGTTGAAAATTTAACTAGACTAGGCCTATGGTGCTCCACGTTTCTTCAAAGCTTTATAAAAGATGTGGATTATTAAAAGTTAACCGTAACCCTATTCATTTCGATAATAGCAAATCAAATTGAGCATAGGTCTATGAGTATTCAGTTCAAAAGATATATACATAAACTGATTCCAGATAATCTAGAACTACAATTTTGATATAGGATTAGAACATTAGAAATGAACATACAGAGAGCCAAGCTCTCTTTTACTAACCCAGACTCAAGAACTTGGTCCAGGTTGAAGAGCCTATGTCCTTCAGTCATTTCCCCCTCACTCAAAATGGGGGTCTCCTGCTCAATAATTTGGAGAAGGCTGAGTTTTTTTTGCTGATCATAATCATTGAGCAACTCATCCAACTGTGGACACTTTTACCCAGCAGTACTACCCTTGCTGCATATATAAAGAAATTAACTTGAACCATCTTCCTTCCTTGGGTACAATTTTATGGCTTCTGAATGATATATATAATTTTTTGACTAAGCCAAATTGGTGGATTTTAGTTACAGGAATTTGACAAGCTCTAGGGTATTTTGTGAATTTGCATGAGAGCATGTTTGGTTGGTGTGTTGACTGGGACACTCAATAGGCTCATGTGGCTTCTTACTGTCTCTATATTTCTAATGTTCTTCTAATGAATCATGCTTTGTCCTCCCTCCCTGGTAGCAAGACCACCAGGGTTGATCTTGTTGATAATAAATTTTAGTAATAGTAGAGCAGAACCCCGGCATCAACAGTTTTTATAAAAATCAATGGATAGACAAAAAATAATGAATGAAAATGATTGAAACCTTTAGGAAAAAAAGTTACAGCCTTTCAAAGCTGTTGAAACTCCCATAGGCTTATATTCCAACTGACTGGAATGCCATTTTATAGACCGCTATGAAATAGCGCGAAGAAAGGTAAGAATATAGCCAACAGATCTTACGAAACCATAGTTTAAAATTCAATCTTTAACAACTTTTGCCAAAAAATTTTTTTAATATACAATAAAATAAAAAAATTGGGTAATAGTCCATTTGAGGGTAATATTATCAATATCGATATTTTAGAAAATATTATCGATTTTATAATAGTGCCATCTAGGAGAGTTGGCATTTCGTTTGAATGAATTACAGAATGTGTTTGAATGCATGTAATCAATATAAAAAAAAAAAAGATCAAAAGTCGTAATTTATGCACATAGGTATTTATACATAATTATAAAATATTAGGGTAAAACTTAAGTTTCTTTCTGACCTTCGATTTCGATATATCGAAATATATATCGATACCAATATCTATCGACATCGATATATATATATATATATATATATATATATATATATATATATATATATATATATATATATATATATATATATATATATATATATATATATATATATATATATATATATGTCAGCCTCTAGAAGAGCCACAATCCATATCTCAAAAACTACAACAGCTACCGGGAGAAAAGGAATACATTGCTGGAATGCTGGTACAATTTTAGTGCGGAAAATGTAAAAAAAAAAATTATTGTTAATAATTATAGTAATATGAGTAGAAAGCCTATTTAGAGACTTTTTATGTTACTCGTTAAAATAAATAGACTTTCTATTAATTTTGTTGTTTTTATTTTTAACTAAAATTACCCCAAGGGTAGACACCGATGGCAGGAGGTCGGGGTCTCTCGGCGCTCCGGGAACTGCGGGGTTGGACTATTCCCCCCCTCCCGGGAGGGTCTCGGAACCCCCCGCTCTTTGGTATTTGGGTGTCGCGGGGTTTCCTCCGCCCCTCCCCTACGGGGTATGGAAAACGTCCCCCCCTGTGTTCCCCGTCGGCTCGAGCCCCCTAAATTGCCGTGTAATACCTTTACAAATAATATATATACTATGTCCCCCGCCGGCTCGAGCTCCCCCAAAAAGCAAATTTTTATTTTTTTTTTTTTTTATTTTTTTTACATTTGCCTAATCAAAATTTTAAAAGGCTTCCAAAAATGTATTCCTTTCCCTGTGGCTCTTCTAGGCTGGATATATTATATATGGCCAGCCTCTAGAAGAGCATATATATACATTAAACCAATTAAATTAATCCAATCTATAACTGTTGGTTCACTGACATCTAAATAGGTTACTACCCTTGAAACTGTTTCGTTATGTAAAAAGAAATACATAATTAAAAGGGCATCAGTGTAATAAACTCTAATATTTGAAAAAAAATATTTGGGAGAAACAGTATACTTCGAGCCACAATGTTTACTAGTACAATAAAAATTAAACTTTTCTCCTACTTTGGTAATTTCACATTCTTTGTGACACTTTCTACAAACCTTTTTATCTAGTATCAAACTAATTAGCATTGCTAACACGATATAATCATTCTCACAAATTTAGAATAAATCCTTCAAATTCATAATTTTCAGAAAAATTGGAACAAAAAATACCGCAACCTCACTAAACACAGTAAAAACAATTTATGACCTTCAAATTTATATATACAGCAGATATTTGAAAGGTTCCAATAATCTTTATATATATATATATATATATATATATATATATATATATATATATATATATATATATATATATATATATATATATATATATATATATATATAATAAATTTAGATTCTCGGTATCTTGGGTATAATCGATACACATATATCGAAAATCGATTTTAAAATTTAAATATCGATAGGTCAGAAAGAAACTTAAGTATACCCAATATTAGGTAATACTGTAGACAGCGACCCACACATTTTCATACCAAAATATTATGTTAAAATATTTTCCAAAAAGTGTTGAGTTAAAATATTCTCTGAAAAAAGCAGTGACTCAAATGACTCATTGACTCGGTTTATAAATAACCCATAAAAGAGGAGGTGACTCAAAGAAAGAAAATGAAGAAGGATCAAGAAGTGTTAAAACGGTTTTAGTCCATAAAGTCAATGTCATAGGTTTAGTAGGTACTGTATATATGTATGGCGAAGATTATTTGTTGTTGGCTTTATTAAAATATTTTAAATTGATTTTGTGAAAAGTGTTTGACATGATCAATATTGTGAAATTATTAAAGTTAATGGTGTTTAAATTTCAGTGTAAAATTAGAACTTATAGAAATATTTATATAGTTTCTCCTGAGGGTTATTGGTTTATCTGGGTGCATATTTCTTACAAAAAAGTGTTATATTTAATGTACTATTTTGTTAATGAGGTAACAGTAACACAAGTGTGCAAATTTTTAGATGTTAATGAGAAAACTGTTATCAATTGGTTTCATTTTTCAAGAGAAGTTTGTATTACATTTGCTATTAGCAAGTTCACTAATTAATGCAAGGTAATTTTTAAAAAACGTTTTTTTAAGGGGCTCGATGTATTAAGTTAGAGGCTACTTGGGGTCTTATAATCCATTAGGTTAGGGCCTACCTTTGGGCTTTAATAATCGATTAGGTTAGGGCCTATTGGGGGCTTTCATAATCCATTAGGTTAGAGCCTAGTCAGGAGCTTTTATAATCCATTAAGTTAGAGCCTAGTCAGGAGCTTTTATAATTCATTAGGTTAGGTCCTAGATGGGGGCTTTTAAGTCTACGTTATGATAAAGTTTTGTTAGGTAGACAAGATTACTAATAATATATATTATTATAATATATATAATATATATATATATATATATACTATATATATATATATTATATATATATATTATATATATATAATAATTTTATTATGTTGCAAACGTAGATACCAAAATTTTGAGGCCCGATACCGATACCGATACAAGTACTCGCTATTTTTTCATTGCCGATACCGATACCAATATTTTTGCCGATACCCGATACCGATACCGGGATACTTTTATCCCTGATATGGCCTAATATATATATATATATATATAATAATATAATATATCAATATATATATTATATATTTATATAAATAATGCAGGTAACATCCGCATTCGCATCTGCATTTATTAAAGATCCCGCCTCTCACATCCGTGCTTTTTCCTGCGGATTATTGCGCGAATATTTTCTGTCGAGATATGATAAGAATTTTGGATAATAAAAATACTTAAGATGAATCTCAACGCAAATTTAAATGAGAGATATGGGACTCGACTCAACTGTGTAATGATGACTCTATGATCTAACATTCATGAATTATTCATAATAAAATTTGAGTATTAACAAGGAATAAATAAAGTTAATGATGCAAAAAAATCAGCGCCTCTACCGCTTCTGTCTCCGATGTAATACCATTAATCTCAATACTAAGGAAAAGAATTTTGAACCATCTTCAAAATGAAAATGATGACGGTTTTAAAAAGATAGAAATGAATGTCTAAAAAACTAGAAGCTAGTAAAATACGCTTTAGTTCTGATGGCAAATTAATCGAACCTTCATACTATTTCGCAACTTACTTAGATCCCCCGTTATAAAGGCAGTTTTTTATGTAATCAATTATCTAGAATGAAGTTAAATCTATCACTTTCGGGCTTGTTAAAAGCAGTTAAGAAAAAAAACATATAAATCCGAAAAATAAGATAACTAATTAAAATTTTTCGTTCCACTCTCATATAAAAGGAAAACAAACGAAATCTACAGAAGCCAAAGCATCTTCTCAAACCAAGTAATCAAATAACAGATCTCCCACTGGCAAAGAATTTACTACAGTCCCGAGTCAGTAATGAAGAAACACACGCTATTACCAAAAGATGTAGTGCATGATCTGAAAACTATCACTTTTAAGAAAAACCGACAGATACTATTCAGTTGGTGGAAAGTTAGGAATAATGTTTACCACAGCATTAATGTACTTGCAAGGAAATACTTGCCTGATCCTCCAACTAGTGTTCCAAAGTGAGAGACCCTATTTAGCGAATGGCTGTGGCTTAATATATGATGATTTATATGCAGAATACATTAGAACGTCTCAGCAGCAAAGGCGTTAAAATTGATGTTTCCAATTGCACAACTTTCCAATATTTTATTTACACATTTTCAATACTAGTGCATAAAAGTATATATTATCCTTTGTAAAATCTTCTTCAATTAAGGTCGGGGGGGCCTTTTGAGTGTTAAAATGGCTTCACCATCTCGACACCTATTCCTGGTAACAATTATATTAAAAGATTGTGGCTTATATATTTACTTCGAAATATATATTATTATATTATTTTGTATATATATTTATTTTTTTTTTTATTTTATTTATTTATTTCTTTTTGTTTTTTTTTTTTTTTAATATTTTATTATTTTTTATTAAATACAAATAATTTATATTATTCATATATACCCTCTATATCTTATATATATAAAATAATACGCAGTATCCTTTCAAAGGAACATCCCGCATCCGCGGATGTTAAAATCAAACATCTCGGATCCCTCACATATCCGTGGAGGCGAAAAAGTGACCTCTGTTGCATCATTAATAATAGAAATTATATATATAATATTATATATATTAAATATAATATATATATATATAATATTATTTATATTTATATATATATTATATATATTATATATAATATATATATAATATATATCGGCAGCACTGGTTAACGAATCACATACTGTTCTCTACACTGCGGCGGTGCCCAGGCCGTAGCTCGCGAGGAACGTGTTGCTCGCGCATTAAGATTCAAATCACGTTTATTAAAAATAAAATAGTGTTAACAACATTATATATATAAATAATCATACACTTTTTACACTCGCGCTCCTCTCCCTCTTCTTTATATATATATATATATAATATTTATAGTATTATATATTATATATATATATAATGATATATATATATATATATATATATATTATATATATATAACGTTTTTAAAATAACTTTAAAAATAAAAAAGAGTTTCTCTCTTATTTTTACTTAAAAGAAGGCAACATCAAAAGTAACTTAGAGATCAAAAAGGCATAATTTAACAACAATTTTTATAGGCTTAGATTCTCCGCATATTAAAATCTTCGCTTATAATTCGACCATTTGAGCAGGAACAGTCACCTTTCTTTTAATAAAGCGTATTGAAAAATAGACTATTTCATTTAATAATATGAGATGATGCTCTTACACTCTTTGGCAACTTCAATTATTACATAATCTTTTGGTAATATTAGTATATACAATATTTCATTCATAATTTTGACCCATTTTTCAACAAAAAATAAATAGAATCTATCGTATTCATTTTGATATTTTGTAAAGCATTTATCGTTTCTATACACTCGGTATCAACGATTTGTGCTAAGCCCGAGAAAACAGCAACGAGTATAAGAGTCGCCTTATGATATATATTATATAAAATATATATATATATATATATATATTATATATATAATATATATATAATATATATAATATAGTATATATATATATATATAATATATAAATAATAAAAATATAATATATAATAATATATATACCGTATTATATATATATATATAAGGATATATATAATAATAATATATATATATAATTATATATATACTATAAGACAGTTTTCGTTTATTAATATCTGGGCTTTCAACGAAACGTAAGAAATAAAACTCGATGTTTGCGTTCGTTATTTGTGGCTAAAATCTATCCTAAACCAAATTGCTAAGAATGCTTTCCTCAGTACGTTAGGAATTATACTCCGATCTACTTTCTGTTAAGGTTCGCTGATTTTCCGTGCTAGCCGAATGTCTCAAGCCAATCGGTTCTATACGAAAATTGTAACAAACAAGAATGGCGTGCGGTGTTAGGCCCCCGTCTGAATTTGGTGAATTTCATTCAATATAATCAGCTTTTAATCTAATTTCTTCCAACATGGATTAGACTTTCCATACAATAGTGTGATCAGATTATCTGTAAAATAAACCATTCTGTTTATTTTTTTTATTTCTGCTTATTCCAAAAACCTTACGTACTCTATCACAATAGCTGATTTTCCAATTGTTTAACGAAAGTAAGCCTAGTCACGAAATCGCCGTCCTTTTAATACTGGAAATTCGTGCTAAGAAAACTGGGAATTGGGCATTTCTTATCGAGCGTAAAGCACAAATGACAAACACAAAAATACTTCATTCTATTCGTAATACGCTTCGTATTAGTGGTACAAAATTACGATTAAAGGGAGATATAACTAAGAAATTAGTTCCCAAGATAAAGAATTTGTGGGCTTGCTAATTATTTATCGCAATCCCACTAATACTTTACTTGGACTACTAATTTCTTAATTTCTATCTCCTTTAATTCATAAAATTGCGGGCTAAGGTCCCGCATACCCAAGCCTTTGTTATTTGTTCTGAATGGGGAAGTTTTTTCATGAAGAAATCACCTTTCTCCGTAAATTTTTTAGCTTTAGCCTTTATCTCTAACATTTTTGATAAATTTGTTTACTCGTTTCTCGATAACAACCCTAAAGACTATAGATATGATGTTCCTAAACTTCCTTTTAATGCTCCGCTTCCTGCATTGGACCCCTTTCCAATGTTCTTCCCTTTCAGATTAAAAAATTTTAAAGCACCTTTCCATCGAGGTAAGTTTCTTTATATCTTTTTATTACACCACTTTCAATTGGCAGTTTCTTTAATATTAAAGAAAGCATCTCCATAAACTTGAGGTCACATACGTCGTTTACAAATATAAATGTGTCGACTGTAACGTTTCGACTTATTGTTATGGAGGTCAAACTGTTCCAATAACTAAAGATGCCGAGCCTTCAAACACAACTGGACATATTCCTTGTCAAAACTAGATCTCTCCACTTCAAACGCAAAGAATTTTAACTGTCAGCAGAATCGATAAGTGACCTCAATACCCTATACCTTTTTTTAAAATATTTCTATATTTTCAAATGCTTCTACAGGAAAAGATGAAGAACTTAAAAATTTGAAATCTTTATATATAAAACACTTAAACCTACACTTAACAGTCGCATAAGGATTTCTTTGGCACTCCTGATTGCCTGTACTAATTGCGTGAATTTCGTGCAAAAACGAACGCGATTTCTTATGAGGTTTACTTTTGCTTTGCAAGCAATTGGGAATAATTCGGTGATGGAGCCCGTCGATTTCGCGCATAAACAGAAAGTAATTTTTATAAACATGGTTTTATTATTTACACAAATTATATTGAGCATCCTGAGTGCGATTATTCAGTTTATTGTAAATTGGATTAGAAATTAGGATTGCAAGCTGATTTTTTATTTGTAGAACCGATCCAATTCCTCTTTTA
>JABUQX010055564.1:0-7500 GCA_015478945.1 Trachelipus rathkii
ACAACAACGGAAGAGAAGATTCTACTTATATTGGAGAATATGAAAAATGAGAAAATAACCTACTTGTACCATGGCCGTGCATGCACTGAGTCACTGATGAGGTAGCATCGATTTTTATATTTTATTGCAAGTGGATTCTATTACGAATGAAGTTTGGAAGGTGTTGAGATATTAATAGATAACTTTGATCAGATTAACATAGTGTATTGTATTTAATAATCAATGATACACTACCTGAGACTATCATTAAATCTAATAAAAGTCTTTTTAAAAATATCATCCTTTTTAAAATACAATAATACCTAAAACCCCCGCTAGATTCTTTACATTATCTTCGTCATCGGACGGCATAGAAGGAATAAAATATACTCCCGAGACACTGTGAATACATATATATCATTGTTGTTTTTTGTGTAAGCGAGTACGTAAAAAATGTTTTTGTTAGTAAAATAATAGAAACTTGTCATACTTTCGATAATCATCTGGTTGTATTTGTATACGTCTATAAATTTTTATTGATGCATATGGATAGTTTCTCAAAGCCAATCTGTGAGTGTAGGTTAATATATCTAATTTATTAACTGACATAGTTTATATTAATATTATATATATATTATAAAGGAAAAAGCTTAATACAGTATATAATATAAAATCAAATATTATAACAAATATAATTTAATACAATAGATAATAAACATGTCTAATACTATAAATAAACGGATATCCAAAATAAGCTATATATAACAAATCGTAGATCAATTATAGGATAATTGAAGTGTAAACAAATTATAAGGGTATAAGCGTCATTATACCTAAATAATATCACTTACTTGTCTACTAATTAACTTAACGTTATATATGATGATGTGTTAATTTTTATAAAGCTATTGTTAGCCTTAATACCTTATATGAGATAATTTACACATTTTTGACGAGTACACGTAATGCGGTCAAAAGTGTAAATCTAAATCATCCTAAGTAAGAAAGCGAATATGAAAATGTGCTGGTAGGTTAGATTTAAACAAATAAGGAATACAAGGGAAGGCGCTTGATACACCAAAAGCTTACAATTAGTAGTTTACAGTTATTATTACACATAAATTAAAGAGTCAAAATAACAGTGTCCTCGTAATACAAAACCAAGGTCAATCATACACGAATGGTGTGATACAACCTGAGTGAGCTAATGAGACTAGAATAATGGAATATAATCAATTATATTGATTCTGGTCTTCACCAGCAAATTAACTGAAAGGAAGAGTGAATAGATAAAAAAATAAAATTAATTAACAAACAATATATACATTTATAAAATAGAAAAAAAAAAAAATATAATAATATCAATAATAGATAACTACTAGAAAAGCTCCCAAATTTCATTAAAAGACATTTATGAGATATGATTTCCGGAAAATACTCCTGTAATGTCATATGGTTTATAAATGAGTACCGATCTGGATGATAATTGTGAAAATAAGTCGTACCTCTATAGCTCTATAGATGGTTTATTTGATGGAATCAGCATGTGGGCAAGCGAAAATGTGATGAAAAGTGTCTCCGGAAAGAAAGAAAAGAAAAGAACAAGCAAAAGTACCCAAATCAAAAGAAAATTAGAAAGAATATTTAATATTTGGCACTGTGGCTCGAAGAGACAGTGACCCATTTCTCTTTGGTGGGAAAAATTTCAAAGAGAACACCTTTCACAAATAATAAGCACAAGCTGGCTTTTGATAATATTGGAGTCTCCAGCTTCTTCCGGTTGAGAGTGATACGAGTTTTTAGCACTGGAAGGTAGCATTTATGAACCTGTGCGAAATCGGCTATGCCAATTAAATGGCGAAATTTTAATGTTTTTGTACTATAGCATGATGTTAGAGTTTTAAAATTTAAGTAATAAGTTTCATTTAGTTATAATGTTAAAAAAATAAAAGGATTTTTTAAGTTTATGCCAAAAGTTAATATAAAGTATATTTTTTTAAATATTTTAAATAAACTGTTACAGGAACCTTATTTTTTTATATATATAAATCCATTGAAAAACAAGACTGCACAAAATTTAAGGTTCAAGCAATATTTTGAAGAAGAAGAAAGAAAAAGAAAAGAAAAAAAAACAAAAAACAAAAAACGAATTCATATTAGGGATCAAATTACATTAATGAATTAAAGAATTTGGATTGTAGTAGGATGGAAAATTTATACTAGATAGTAGGCCGATTAATCGACTTTGGTCGATTACGATGCTTAACTTTCCTATTAATACGTGCATGACCTTTAATCTCCAATGCTTAAGCAAATGTAATTTTAAGCTCGATTTTTGATTACATTCATAGTTACACTCTGCACATTTAAAAAGTTTTCGACTTGTATGAGTAAGCATGTGATCTTTTAAACTTCTTTTGTAACTAGATTCAAAGCTACACTCCGAACACTTAAATAATTTTGTTTTTGTATGCTTAAGCATATGCATTTTTAAGTGATTTCTTGTATTACATTCATAGCTACAGTGAACACATTTAAAAAGTCTTATATTTGTATGCTTATTAAGCATGTGTTGTTTTAAGTTTGATTTGCGGTTGTTTTCATAGTCACACTCTGCACATTTAAAAAGTTTTCGACTTGTATGCGTAAGCATGTGCATTTTTAAATTACTTTTTTATATAAAATACATTCATGGTTGACTATGATCCTTAATATATTTTGTTTTTTTTTTGAAAGCAATCAGCATATGAATTTTTTAAGATCTTTTCTTTTTTATCTAGCGTATAGATAGCTACAGCTGAACACATTTAAAAAGTTTTATATTTGTATGCTTATTAAGCATGTGTGGTTTTAAGTCTTGCTTGACCTTACATTCATAGTCACACTCGGCACATTTAAAACGCTTTTGACTTTCATGTCTGAGCATGTGCTGTTTTAAACTTGTTTTGACATTACATTCAAAGCTACACTCCGAACATTTCTTAATAATAATTTTATATTTGCGTGCTTTATAGCGATTATCGTAACTTCAAATAACTTTCTTTACGGATACATTTCATAGTGTGCACTCAGAACATTTAAAATAATTTTATATTTGTATGTTAGCGGTTGCATGTGGTGTTTTCATCCTATGTCTTCTCATCTACATTCAGTAGTTTACACTTTAACTCTGCACATTGTCTAAATAATTTAGATTTGCATGCTTAAGCATGTGATTTTTAAAGCTTCTTTTGTGATTACTTTCAAACCTACACTCGGCACATTTAAAAACTTTTACATTTTCATGATTAATGCATATGCTATTTTCATGCTTGATTCTTGTGGATTACATTCATTAGGAGCCTCTAGAGCATTTTAAGATTAACGTTCAATATTTGCATGAATTAACTCATATGTAGTTTTTTAGGTCTCCTTTTCGCGTGTTTACATTCAGCTGGGCACTCGAACATTAATCAACTTGATAATTTTCAATGTTTGAGCATGTGCAATTTTTTAAGTTTCCGTTTGTATATATTTCATTAGCTGCACTTCAGAGCATTAAAATCAATTTGATATTTGAATGCTTATAAGCATATGACTTTTTTAAGCACCTTTTCAACGATTACAGTTTAAAGTTGCTTCAAGAACAATTTAAATAATTTTGGTGTATTTTGATCTAGCAGCATATGACTTTTTTAATCTAACTAAATGTCCTACGAACTCTATCTCAGAACAATTTCAATAATTTTGTATTTTGGTGCGTAAGCATATGCCTTTTTATCTCGTTTAGTTGAATTACTTTTCATAGTTTATCATTCAGAACATTTCATTAATTTCGTACTGAGGTGTGTTAAAACGGGTGGGATACATTCCAAACTTGACTTCTGTTAAACTCATAATCTGCAGTTGAGAACATTTAAAATTTTTTTTCTTATGAGTATTAAGCTTGATGATCTAATACTCAGCTTTGCATTGGAAAATTTTAAACCACAAATAAGCACAATTAAATTCTTCAAGCCCTTTCTAATCCCAATCCATATTCTCTGGTGTTCCCTGACGTCTGAGAATCCATCCAACATTTTTAATAGACACCTTCTTGCTAAGGGTCCCCCATCATCACGTGGTTAACCGTCTGCAGAAAATAGATTAAAAATTATAAAATACAATTTTGTATTCAAATTAAAACAAAATGTCAAATAAATACGATGAACAAACCAAATAATTGAAAATTTTTCAACCAAGATTCAACACTAAAATTATATACTTTTGTCAGATTAAACGAGATGATTTACATATTGTAGCATTTGGGCGGATGAAAAAAAAAAAAAAAAATGTTTTTAAAAACAAAAAAGCATAAAACCTAATAAAAACTTTTTGTTTGTATTTTTTTACCTTAAAATCACTATTTGAAATTTTTTTAACAGACGAAAGACGAGAATGGAGAAAACGGAACTTTTGATATTTTTAAATATAGAATCATTTTTTCACTTTCTTGTTACTTCTACTTCCGCATAGCACCGGCCTCGCTAGGAAAGAGGCTGAGACTACCCTAATGGGTTTGGAACCCTTTTGAAAGAACAAATGGTACTTTAGGAAATGATTTTTCCTATTAATCAAAGAGAACATGCTTGAAACTTTCTCCTAATGTTCCTAAAGAAAATGTTTGGGAACGCCTGTGGTGTGTGGGCTGTGCTGGTAAGATAAAATTAAGTAAAATGTAGAAAATGTTCATTGGGGCAAATATACAGTGGCATACAAGCCATCAGAGAAGGACATCCGCCGTAACACTATAAATTATTACAAGTATTTAAATTAGACAAAACGTACCTCTATTTCCTCTTCACTCATCTTATTGAGGAGCACCAAAGGAAACTTTGACCTAACAAGGTTGACAAGGAATTCATCTTCATCTGATTCGAATTTGAATTTCGAAACATTTTCAATTACATTTTTTCTAATGAGGAAACTTTTCTCAGGTTCACAAAATTTCTATATAAAAGATTGTTTAATAATAATAATAGTAAATTATATATTATATATATATAGTATATATATATATGATTATAATATATATATTTATATATATATATATATATATATATATATATAATATATATATATATATAATATATATATATATTTTTTATATAATATATTAATATATATAGTATATATAGTATTATATTATATATATATATAGTATTATAATATATTATATGCGGAAATTTAACAAATACACATCAACAAGCAAATATAACTGACTTTGTATAAAGAGCTTGCTTAGCCTACTTTGTCATAAAACTGGGGGACCAAGATAAATTATGGGCTCTACATAAAGCCTGCATTATAGGCATTTTAAGACTGCGACATTGGATGAAAGGTTCAGATTCAAAATTACTCTCTGGAGTTCTGATGGTAAGTATGATTTCATAAAACTATAATTTAATTACTAGTATGCTGTACTAACCTAAATGTTATTGTAACTTAGGTACATTATAAGCAAAAATTTACAGAATTTTTTTTTAAAAGAATCTCAGATATTGTAAAAGGTTGAAACACAGAAATCTTTGGGTGATAACTTTTGATAAAGTTCATAAAAACAAATCTCTTATCGCTTTTGTTAACAGTTTACACTTTATTTTCCATATCAGATGTGGCGAGAGTCTACTAACCACGAAACCGATTGCTAATTTTGCTTTGTCAAGGCTTTAGGCTAAAAATAAACATTCAACAGAGTTCCCAAATTTCGACACCGCGATATGACCAGTGCTACATGCAAATGAGATTCCCATTCCAAAATATGAGGCTTTGCCAACTCAAGAATTAGATGAAGATGTTCTTGAAGATTTTATTATTCACTCTGAGGTGTCAGACACCGATTTTGACCCCAGTGTATTTGAAAGTATCAGCAAAATGTTTAACCAGGCAGAGTTGAATGATCAAACGGTAGAGCAACGGAGTCTGCATGGCAAGGGTGCCGCGGTTCGAATCCTAGTTTCGGATCCCTAGGTAAGAAATTACCTAGAGAAGTTCCCCTCCTTGAGTAGGGCTATGCCCTTGAGGTGTGAACTTTTATAAAAAAAAAAAAAAAATGTAAGGGATCTAAATTTGCCAAAAAAGACGAGATTTTAGTTTAAAGCCTAGGGGGGGAAACATGCTTACTTCAAATACATACATTTTATTTTACAGAAAAAGAGAAGAACTTCTTATATATTTTAGAATAGAAGATTAAACTACCTTCTATATTGCTGCGACATATATGGTTTGTTAAAGATGGGGGTTGTCTTACAATACAAATAATTGGCACTTGTTTTTGGACAATTCAAAAAAGATTTAAGTGTGTGTTGTTGCATAATGGCAATCTATACACCTCGATGCCAATTGGGCACTCAATGAAATTAAAAGATGAACATATAAAAAATGTTTTAAATCTTATCAAACATAGGGAGCACAAGTGGATCATATGTGTCAACTTAAAAATTGTTAACTTTCTGCCAGGACAAGGACAACAAGGAATGTATATAAAATATCCCTGCTTCCTTTGCTTATGGGACAGCAGAGCCAAGGCAGAACATTACTTCAAATAAATCTGGCCAGTGTGAACATCACTTAATGTCAGAGAAATTTTTTTTTATTAATTTCACCTTATGAGCAGAGAAAAATCATATTTCACTCCTTCTGCATATCAAACTGAGGCCTCATTAATTTATGAAAAGCTCGAGATACAAGGCGAGAGTTTTAAACATAGCATAATTTCAAAATTACAAATTTTGTTATGAAAAAATCAATGCAGGAATTTTCAACGGCACACAAATAAGAGCATTAATTAAAGACAACAATTTTCCTTATATCCTGAATGGATGCATAAAAAAAAATGCCTAGTTCTCAGTCATGGACTTAATATAAAACATATTAGGCAATTATAGGGCAGATAACTACAATGAAATCGTTAAAAAAAAAAAAAAAAATTACAGATTACAAAGAGTTAGGTTGCAATATAAGAATAAAAAACATTTTTAAATGTATTTTTTTAAACAGCCATCTTAACCAATTTCCAAGTAATTTAGGTGATGTAAGTGATGAAAAACAGGTGAGATTCAACCAAGATATCAAAGTTATGGAGAAAAGGTACTATAAATAAAGTACAAGAAAGATCAGAAGAATATAAAAATAATTTTAAGAATTGTAACTACGTTGTGGGTAAATGAATATTCAAATGCATTTCACAATTTTAAGAAAAATCATGAAAATAAGCCATAATACAATTCCTCAAACCATTTAATAAGCATTAACTACATCATTCTTACCTGATTTTCATCCAATCCAGAACTTTTTTCAACAATTTGGTCATTCGCAGCATCTTCTTCAATAATCAAGGGCTCATATTTTATATCAATGTGGTAATTCGCTGTATCTTTCTCCTCTGTATCCAAAGGTTCATCTATCACCTCAATCTCACTTTTGACATCGTTGCATGGGTAACAATTTTTCTCCTGATCAAATTATTTTGCAAGGGTTGAGATAAATAAATAATAATAATAA
>JABUQX010055564.1:12500-37500 GCA_015478945.1 Trachelipus rathkii
AGTATATTTATAATATAGTCAGGACGGGGTACTAAAAAAGCAACGATAAAATCTTTAAGCTTGTGTTTCTGCTTCTCTACTATGGGTTGGTACACTGTTGAATATATGAATATCGCTTATGGTATACACTGTTTATAAGAAGGTTGGCATTAGTGGAAGGTATGGAATTATGGTTATTTAAAAAAATTTTTTTTTTTTTTTTTCTTAAAAATGATAAAAAACCAAGATTTTTTTTTACCCACCTTTTTGAGTTGTAAAAATGGGGTATAATTAAAAACAAAACAAGGGGTAAATAAAAGATATTTACTTCTTTCTCCTATTCAGTTTTTCTACTTTCAGCTACTTTTAATGCTTCTAGCCGTTTTACTGAGGGCATCATGTTACTTTCCTGAGTGTTTTCACGCCAATAACCGTTTCCCCTTTTGCGTTCTAATCTCTTTCTATTGGTACTTCCATTAGCATTTTTTCTCTCCTATCGCCCCTTTGCTTCTATCCTCGTCATCATTGCATTCTAACTTCAAAAGCTCTATCTTCCAACTTTTACATGTACTGTCTAATTGAGCGATTCTAGTGCTCTGACATCAACACTGCAGCTACTTTCCAGAGCTAGCTTTTTCACATATTGCTCTATGCTACTGCCAATACTACTAGTATATTCAATGCTTCTAAGCTTTTTTTTTCCTGAGTGCCTGATGTTACTCTTTCGCCTAATCATTTTTTTCACGCCTATCTGTCCCCTTTTGTTTTCTATAGCTATTTCTATGTACTTTTCCATAGTGATTTTTCTCCGTACCCCCTTTGTCTAGGCCTATCGCTCTCATCATTCAGTTCGACTACTTTCTAAGCCTAACTTTCCAACTTTTATGCTACTTCCATTGAGCATTCTATGCTATGAACGTCATCACTCAGCTATTTCCGAGAGCTACTTTCCAATTTTCAGTTACTTTCCTAAAGGCTACTTTCCATAATTCCAGCTACTTTCCAAACTACTTTCAATGCTTCTAGCTGTTTTTTATTCTTGAGATGCTCACTGTAACTTTCCTGAGTGCTCATTGTCTTTTCCTGAGCGTTTTTTCACCCCTTACCTTTTTTCCGCTTGTTGATTCTATGCTCTTCTATGTGCTTTCATGACCTTACCCCTTTGTTCTAGCCTCTGCATTAGACTCAGTCTAGCTGTCCCAAGTCTACTTTCAGCTATTTATCAGGCTTACTTTGTCCCACCTTCGTGGAACTTTGTCGCTGAGCCTTCTTATTGCTATAAACTGTCGATCTTCTTTTCAGCTACTTGTTCCAGAGCGTTTAGCAGAGCTTTAGCTTTTCCATGTAATGAAATAACACATCGCAGGTTAAAAGAACGTTGTTGTTTTTTTTACCTTCCATTTTGGATAAATTTGATTTGGTGAATATTCTAAAAAAATTTTGTTTTAGAGGACATAAGAAATTAATTTTTTTTTAAAATTTATATTAGTTCAAAGCGTGATCAATAATAATAATAAAAGCGAAAAGAAATTTTTTTTTTTTATAATGTAATTAAAATTATTAAATGGGGTAGCAAAAGTTGTAAAAAAAGTTTTGCAGCCATTTTGCAAGGAACTGTTAACAGGGGTTCATAGACATTATTATGAGCTGTTCGTGGGTTGAAAAGATATCCATTTGTCTTTTGGCAATTTTTATAGATAAAAGACGGCTACCAGAATTAAGCTCATAAAATTCAAAAAAAATATTAAAATGCAAAAGGGGGGAGGGTTTGTTTTTTTTTACCCCACCTTAACCTCAGAACACTTTTTTCAACATCACAAATCTGTACTATATATTTTTGTTCTAAATATCGGTAAAAATAATGTTTGGGCTCTGCTCTTCAGATTTTTGACTAAAACAAGATATACTCTAAAAAAATTAAAATGAATTGAATAAAAAAAAAAAAATAGGCAGATGTCTTTAAGAAAACAAAAGTTGAATATCGCCTTCAAAGTTTTGCAAACCCTATTGACCTTTCTTATTATGCAAACTACTACTTTTCTTTTTTTATTTTAAGTTTTTCTAGTTTGCTTTTTCAGTCTGCTTGGTACATTGCAGCACACACAGAGGTGGATAGACAATTCCATAGAAGTGATACTAAAATACGAAATACATACTCTTAAGAAGTCATGGTCACAATTAATGAACACTTGGTAATGTCTATCACCGACATGATGCACTTTAAATGAAAAAGGATAGAAGTTCAAAGTCATATCAAAATTTACTTCATAAGAATCCAAGTTCCTCATGATAATGGTATAGGGTTCAGTTTTCTACAGGTACTACAATGAGACACTCCTCTGGGAATGCTGAATAAGATCATATGACTAGTCAAAGGACAGGCATTCTGCACACTTGGTAAAGCCCCACTTGCTGGTGAAATGGCAGGACAGACCAAGCAGCACATGTTCGATTTGTGAGGCTGGACATACGCTAGCAAACACAACGGTTGCTCTGAGTATTCAATCATAGAAGTGCACAGCGCCCTCAAGGAGTGGTACACCCATTCTTAACTGAGATAAGACAACTGACCTCCATCTATATTGAGAAAACTAAATTAACCCGGAATGGTGGCGGCCAAAATTTTCCCAACCACTTACGAAAGTATGGTGACTAACAAGCTCGAGGGATATGGTAAGATAACTTGATGAATTTTTCATACTCCCCATCCACTTGTTCATTGGCACATGCAAAACTATGTTAATCAATTCATTTGTATATAGAAGAAAAATTTTCACTGAATTATATTAAACAGTTCACTTTTGAAAATCACTAAATCTATCATTATAAATTAACAAAGCCATGTTTCTTTATGTCATAATTATAGTTTCATATATTAACTACTATTAATCACTATATTATAACATATTAATCACAATAATAATAAATTTAACACCACTTTGATAAAAAAATAAAAAAAAAAATTTCTCTTTTTTTCCATCTTCTATAAAACTACTGAGACAGGCAGGAATGTATAGAGAAATCTACGCTTATGAAAGATAAATATCAATCCAATTATGCAATTTTATATAGTGGAGAATATTTTACTCTCCCTCAAACAATAAAGTATATAATTCCCAGGAAACAGATGAGAGTAAAGTATTTATATCAAATGATAACTTCTATTTCAATTCTTGACACAGCAGTATCAAATATATTTGTTGCTAATGAAATGGAATGGAATGCCTAACCTTGATACCTTGATAAATTTTTTGTGCTCCTCATCGACTAGGACATTGGCACGTGAAAAAGTATGTTAACATTAAATTCATTTTGTAAATTAGAGGAAAAAATTTCAGTGAATTAAAGTAAATACTTCACTTTTGAAATCAACTAACTATTATTATAATTAATTAAATCATAAGCCAGACGTTTCTTATGCCATAATTATAGTTTCATATATTAAGTACTATTAATCACTATATTATAACATAGTAATCACAATATTAATAAACCTAATAGCGTTGGGCGGGGTGACCGGGCCCGGCTTTTTTAGAGGGGTGATTCGGTCCACTCTAAATAAAATAAAAAAAATTAAAAAAAATTTTCGCTCATTTAATAGCCACGCGGTAGTACTACAAGTTTTATTTAGATCATCTTTACATTTTCTAGTTTTTTATATTTTTAAAAAATATAATAAATTAGGGTACAAAATGGCCTTCAATAAAATTGAACTTTTGAAAAATGTGAGTTTTTTAATTTTGTTATAAAATGAAAAATTATGGATGGATTTTAATTATTTTTTCAGTCTATACACTCGAGTATGTTAGCTTTAAACTGGCAAAGTGAATTTTTGTTCTAATAGTATTAGTGGCAAAATCACTGGGCCTAACCTGGTCCGATTCACCCCAGCGTAAAAATTGATGAAGGGGTGAATCGGACCACCATTGTTTTTCGTATTTTACTTATTATTATTGACATTTTTTATCTATCATATTTATATTAATTTTTTAAGTAGTAATTAAATTTTTACTTATTATAAGTGAAAATTTAAAATAAAGAAATGAAATTTATATAAAAAATACGAATTCCAAAAAGTGTCAATTTTTGAGCGGAGAGGGGTGAATCGGACCACCTTATTTTTATTCTTATTTTATGTATCATTATTGACATTTTATTACTTATTACTTAATTTTAATATAAACAATTATTATATTAAGTAAAAATTAAAATATAAAATTGAATTATAATTAAATAGAGGAAATATGGTCTTGTCCAATTCACCCCCCAATGGTGGTCCGATTCACCCCTCCAAGGTCAGGCTGAAATTACTTATTAAAACTTTAATAAAACTTTTATATTAGAACTCAGTTATTATTTTTTGTGTGCTAGTTACCTCTATAATGGCCTCGGATTTCAGGAAAAAAAATAATTCCAAAAAGGCATTAGGGAAATCTCGGGAAGACCAAGTTATACCTAAAGTGGTCCAAGTCACCCCGCCCGACGCTACCACTTTGGGGAAAAAAACTCTTTTCTCTCTTCCATAAAACCTCTGAGGCAGGTATTCAAAACAGGAATGTATTAGAGAAATCTATGCTTGTGATATTTAAACATCAAGCCAATTATGCCATTTATATGTGGTAAATATTTTACTCGTCCCTCAAAAAATGAGTAATATTAATTTTCCAGAAAACATAGTATGAGAGTAAGTATTCATATCAATGATAACCTTCAATCTTGAAAGCTTCAGTCTCAAATAATCGCTCGTTGCATTGAATAATGGTCAAAGTCATAAATATACGTGCAGAACACTTACTTTAACATTACATATTGGAACACAATTTCAAAGTTGATTTTTTCAAAAAAATGTATGTTTTCAAATAAAATGGTACTGGTTCGGTCCAAGGGCGTAAACGTAACAAGACTACTTATTTCCTTTCTCCTTATATTTTTTGTATAACTCCAAATCCTGAATCAATGGTTTAGCATCCTGCTGGCAGTCCATTCCCCGTTACACTGTGGTCCATGCACTGTGCCTTGCAAAATTGGTCGTGCATATTTGATATACCCAGCTATTAAGACTTCTTCGACAGAGATGATGCCCATCTAATAAAACTGGTTTGTGCCAAGATAGAAGGCAGGATTCTTTGGCGCTTATTCAACTCTATATGTCTGGTCAGGATTCCACATGCCCTGTGAATCCATATTAGATAAAATTTGGGTAATTACTTTAGCTGAGGTGAATAAAATGATACGTATTATTATCATTAATAACCTATAAACTTATAATTTACAGAAAATGGTATCAAAAAATTCTTTGAATTTTTTTTACCGATTAGCCTTTTATTAATACCTATTATTTCTTTAAATATAAAAATTAACGCTCGGAAAAAAAACATTTGACCTAATTTCGGCGTTTTTTAGGGATAACACTTTTTTTTGTTGTTTTTTTGATATTTTTCGATTATATATATAGGTCGATAAAGATAATTTTCTTTCACGATGAATACTTTTTTTCCCGATTATCAATCGATTCAATTGACCATAGTATATTTATACTGTGATTGAAATATATCAAGATTGTGTTAAATAAAAAATAACAATTTGAATTCAATTTCATTAGAACGACATACAGATAGAAATACAAAAAAAAAAAATGCTCTAAATCAAAGTTTTATATAAATAATATAAGTTATATATCTTTTGTTTTTGTATTCATGTATATAGTATATTTTATATGATATATTATATAAGTATATATATATATATATATATATATATATATATATATATATATATAGAAGAGAGAGAGAGAAGAGTTAGGCTCTACGCCATATAAATCGTCTATAGCTAAATTGTAAACGTTTACGATAACGTACGTATTTCCATATAGGTTATGGATCAAGTCCTACGCATATATATATATTTATAGTATATATAGTATTATATATATATATCTGACGTTATATATATAATACGATATATATATATTTTATATATTATATATAGTATATTATTAATATATTAGCATATATGGCATTGACTATAGTATTGATGTACCAATAGTATCCGTCAAAATAGAAATTTTATATGCATAGTCTCCGTCGCTGACGTCATATCAAGACGTCTAAGATTTCCTCGCGTTACGTATGCATGTGTATGATAATGATTATGACCTTTGTTGTTACGATTATACTGATGAAGGTATGATAATTTTTTGTTCGAATATATAGAGATTAATATCATTTGATATAGTATTATTAATATATATTAGTATGTATATATAGTTATATAGTATATATAATATATATATATAATTGTATATATCTACGGCCAATAGGGGGGCTCGAGCGACAGGAACAGAAGGGGGACGGTTTTCCATACCCCGTATGGTAGGGGGGGGCGGAGGACCCCCTGCGACACCCAAATACCAAAAGACCAAAGAGCGGGGGTTCGGAGACCCTCCCCGGAGGGGGGGAAATTAGTCCTATCCCCCTGTCGTTCCCGCGGAAGGCCGAGAGACCCCGCAACTCCTGCCATTGGGGTGGTCTACCCTTGGGGTAACGCATTAGTTTAAAAACATTATTATTTTTTTTAAAAACTAATGTTCCCCAATGGTAGACCGCCCCGATGGATAGGAGTGGGTCTCTCGGCTCTTCGGGAACGCAGGGTTAGGATCTATTTTCCCCCCCTCCGGGGAGGGTCTCCGAACCCCCGCTCTTTGGTATTTGGTGTCGCGGGGTTTCGCTCCGCCCTCCGCTACAGGGTATAGAAACGTTCCCCCCTTCTGTCCCCCGTCGAGCCCCTATTGGCCGTGAATATATATATATATATATATATATATATATTATATATTAATATAATATTATTATATATATATATATATTATATATTATATATTCGATAAAAATTAGTCATGACGTCACAGTATACGTAACGCTATCCCTATATATATAATAATATATATATAGTATATATAATATATATATATATATAATATATATATATATATATATTTATTATATTATATATATATGATATATATTATTTATTAAGTTTTAATTATTCTGTTTAACTCGCTTTCATTCTCCTTTAAAAAGTAAAGTTGTTTAAGTTCCAATTATTTAGTTTTTTTTTTGTGTTAGCAAATTTAAAATGATTTTATCCGGATTGATCGATAACCTCATAAATGTTACGATTGGGTGGGACTCGTTTCCATGTAAGTAAATTAGCAAACATGTAGACTATTGTTAGTTTTAAGTGGTTTTATCTATATATGCTAGTGGATGGATCTGGACGTATATTAATTACATATCTTTGTGATGGTAGTGCGATATAGCGTTTGAAAGCTGATTTAATTCTGACGTCTGTAGTTTCTTTCATCCCTACACGAACGAGAAAAAGGCATAAAGTTACATTTTTTCCTAGCGTTTTCTTTCTATATTTTTAATTGAAAATGAGCACTTAACTCTTATGTTAAACTTTGTTTGCAAATTTTAGTTGTATCAATGTCCATATATATCAAAAACATGACATTTGTTTTGCTCAGTTTATGTTAGATAGATGTATATTTGTGTCTGAAACTGCATCCAATTATCATAAAAACATGTTGTAGTTCAGAGGCTACGCTAGTATGAGTGAGTATCTTGTGCCCAAACATTGAGATTAGTGAAAATGTTTTCTGGAGGTTGGCTAGCGAGTGTTTGTCTTATTAGTTTTGCATGCTTAGGCCAATTTTTTTTAGGATATAATTCACGTTGAATAGGTGTTAATCTGTTTTTAGTGGGTTGTGCTTTGTTTGGCGAGTGCTTTTTCGCATATTTACTTCTGCCACATATCTGTTAATTGTTGAATTAAATTATAAGTTCTAGGTCGTTGCGTGGGGAACTTAAACTTAGGACCACAACACACTGGGTTCTATTTTGACGTGTTTGGTGTTTAGGTGTTCTCTGGGCCGATATGCATCTATTGTCTTCTATTTGCGTGTTACTCTGTTGTTATAGAGTTGTTCAAGATAGAGCCTTTATCTCAAGAAACGAAATTAAATAAAGATGTAACCAGGAGTTGAATTTATGGCAGAAATGTAGTATAATGTGTGTGACTTTTTTGCTAGATTATGGCTGCGTTGCAGTGTGTTGATAGTAGGTATATAAATTTACTTATTTGTTGTATAATAGTGTTTTGGTTTCTCATGCGATGTTGTTTTATGTTCATTGATGTATCTTTGAAAACTAAGATCTCCTGTGTCTGGTCAAAGCATATAAGCGGTTGATTACGATGTTTTCAGTAGTTAGTTTATTTTCCAATAACGTCCTCTAAATCATATTGTCTTCTTATAAAAATCACATCTAATAGTAACAGGCTAGAAGAAAATAAAGTATCGAATATAGTGAGTATAATATAAAAATTATTTGTATTCGTCCTGTTTATAACAGAGAGCCCCAGCATTCTCATTATTCAGTGTGTGTATATAAGTAATTCCCTTTGAGACTTTTCAATTAGTTGATTGCTGATCCAGGGTGAGGTTCATTCGAGATTGTCGAGGCTTTCTACAAGTCATGCGTGTGAGAATATATTTTTCCTCGTGTATTATGATTGTTGTGATTTGTCGTCTTTGTTAACATCAGAGATAAATGCATGTACGGTGTTAGAATGTAGACTAGATGTCTTCTATCTGATAGATACCTTTAACATGGTTGGTTGGCCTCTATAAACGATGCACCTTGAAGCCTTCAGTCTTAATTTTATCGATGTTATAAGTATATGTGCTAGTGAGAAGGTTTCTGGATATATCTGTTTTCTAGAGGGCGCTTTTAGTTTAGACGTTTGTTGCTCTAAAGGACTGTGTCTCGGTGATTTGAGTTTTGCGCGACTGAGTGTGCTTTTCTACTTTTATGTATTTTTTTTATGATAGATTATAGGCCTGTTTGGATTGGTTCAAAAAAAATAAAGAAAAATTTTCGTTTTTTTTTAATAACAAATCTATAGGGTTTTTTACAACTGAGAGTTTGTTGATAACTTTTGTGCGCTAAATAAGACCGACAAAAGTGACATGTGTTTTTTATTCTTCAATTACTTCATTTTTTAGAGTGTATGGCTGTGATTTTTTATAAAATTCTGTTTAGAAACCTTATTGTTAACAATTACCGTATACCATTGTTCGATAAATTTTAATCTAAAGATGGCATTAGATAAATGAACAAAATGTTTTTGAAAAATTATTTATTTAGCTGTAATGGTCTAATTTCATTTTGTACTGTGAGCTGGTTTGGTTACAAACATGGTTGTAGTATTTCTAGGGTTCGTTTTCTGTTTTTTTAGCCTGGAATGTTGGTTTTTGTTGTTTTTTTCACTTAAAGATTTTCTCTTTAGTGTGAGTTCTCGTTGTATGCGCCTTAAGTTTTGAAGATGTCGAGACCTAAGTTGAGGCTTATTAGAGATTTAAAAAATCTTTGACAATCATTCTTAAATAAGTATACTCGTGAAGTGTGTACTAACTTGTAAGTAGTAAGGATATACAGTATAGGTTGATAGTTTTATGTTCCCTCCTTATGTCTTTCTCTGTTTTATTTCTGATTGGTTTTATGTGAATTGAATTTTTGAATGTAGACACGATATCAACGGTGACAACCGTTATTGAAATTCAGTTTATGGCTTATTTAGCTTTAGCGCCTAGTGATATTTAGTGGACAACTTATAACCACAATATGGCAATGAAACAAATATCCAACTAGAAATCAATTTAAGTTGAAGCATTATTATGTTTTTATTTCCTATCATCTAAATATCTCGGACTAAAATAAAATAAAAAAAAATGAAATTTAATTATTTTACAATTATTTTTTTTTATTCCTTAAAATAAAACCAAAATAGAAGAAGGTTATATTATGTGCAGTTATATTCTGAGGTAATAGTCTTAGTTACGTCTTCAAACGGATTTTAATGAAGAGTATGATAGAGCAATTATCGCCTTAAAATCGGCATAGTCGATTCGATTCTGTCGTCGGTGTATGCGTTCTCGTTTGTGCACTTGCCTTGATGTGTTTTGTGTTGAATGCTATAGGTTGTAGGGCAGAATGGAAGATGTTCAGTTTTATTTCTTGCTCGGTCCTAGTCTCGTTCAATAACTATGTTTGTTTATATTGACTTACTACTTGTTTGCTCATTTGGACTGATAGTTCTGAGGCATCTTGGTTGCTATTATCAGGGAATTATGTTATGTGGTGAATTTGTTATATGGTCTGTCATAATGTCGATAAATGAGATTATCTATTCTAGTTCTAGTCTGTAAATAAATATCATGTATTACGCGGTGATGCGGATGCGGATGGAGAAAATTATATTACGAATGTGGATGTCTGAGGTTGTGCGGGGATGATCTCTTGCTTACATTGCCGTTCTATTAGTTATTAGTAATTATTTATATATATATATTATATATATAATATATATATTATAGTATATAATTATATTATATTATATTGATAAGTTATATATAGGTATTATATATATATTTATATAGTATATATATTTATAATGATATATGGTGGTGTGTTATGTTGTGTGTATATATTATTACTAGTGATTATTATGTACACTTGTCCTTCGTAAAAGTGTAAGGTTTACCGATTTAGTATGATTTGGTGAAAGAATTAATTCGAAATGTATCGAATTTTTTGTTTTCGATATTGCATAGCATAGTGAGAGCATGTTGCTAAAGTATTTGCCAAATATAACGAGGTTGTGTTGTTTAAATCTAATATATGGAGATTATCCTTCGATTGGTTGGAATAATTCGCCCGAAAGATTGTGAGACGTATTGTTCCAGGTGTCCTCGGCGCCAGCGGGGTACGGACGGTGGTCCCTACTGTCGTGCTGGAGCCCTCTTAGAATAACAATATTTACATTAGAATAAAGTTTGAAAAAATAATAAAATTATAAAACACGATTGATAGAAAGAATTAAGCTACTTGTGGTAGACTTCTATCTGAGCGCGTGTCGAGCGTTTTGTGGGATGTTTTGTTTATGCGTAGACGATTCTGATCACTTCGAGGTTGCTCACGAGTAGCGTTCGAGCGATTTTCGTATATCATTGTCTCTTTTGTGTGTAACTTCCTTTTTAAAGGAGGTAGTCCTATATTATGTTTTAGTAATATATTTAGTATTACTATTAGAATTTTGAGTTTTATTCTGTAGGTGTTATTTATATATTTCATAGGATCTGATAGAGAGAGTATAGAGTTATTTGATTATTTGATATGAACTGGTTATGTTGGGTTTTTATATATATATATATATAATTATATTATAATATATGATCTGGGTTTGTTAGTTTTATTAGTAATTATTAATATAATTATTGAAATATATTGTTTAATTTAGTTGTGGTGAGTGAGTATATATATATATTATATTATTGTTTGGTATCTTATGGCGTTATTTTGGGGTGTTGTTTGTTGGGCGTAGTGAGCATATTCATAGGTAAGTTCATGTGATATATTAGATTATTTTATATTTGGGTGAGTAATGTTTGGTTAGTCGTATGGTGGTTGGTATATATGTAGTTATGGAGCTATATCAAATATTGTAATTGTTATAGTATACGTATATGATTATATGTAGTGGGGTTTGATATTGTATTATGTTACTAATATGTTGTTTATTGTTAATGTTATACTCTGTACTATTCTATATGCTGTCGTGTGGCTCCAGCCTCTCTTGTGTGTAAGTTGCTGGCTCATGTGCGCATCGTGATTTGGCTTCATAGTCGTCAGAGGGGCGGAGACAGCGCGAGAGCGCGAGAGCAGATTTTGGTTTAAAAATGTCTTGAGCTTTATATCGGCTTATATATCTATCTAGTGGTCAATGTTCTCTGGTCGTCCTGTATTATAGCCCGTGCGCCTTTGAACAGAAAAATAAGCATTTTTTACTTTAAATAGTGTAGAAACTTTAGAACGTGGCAATAACTTGTATCTTCTATGAAACCAAGTGTGAAACATTATATATAGGTATAGTATAGTATATATCTATATTATAGCTATATATATATATATATATTATATATATATTATAGTATATATCATATAATATATTATAATTATTTGATATATATAGTATATAGTTAAGCTATATGTATAGTGAGTGTATAGTAGACATTATGATGTGAGTGAGTATTGTAGAGTAGATGTATTTTGATTGATGATTTATAGTATTTGTATGTGTTTTGTGAGGGGTGTTGTTTGTTGTGGTGGGAGTTTGATTATGGGTATCTATAAGAGCTATAGTATGTTTATTATTTGTAGTATTCACTTGGTTTTTGGATTGTTTTGTAGAGAGAGAGCTTAGTCTAGTTGGTATACTATACTACTATCACCACTCGGGTCTTCGGTAGTTATATAGTTACTATGAGGGTTATATTAGACTATTGTATTGTGGGTTGTATTATTGTATATGGGTCTAGTAGTTGGCCTTGAGTGAGGTATGGTGGTAGTGTGAGTGTCTATCTGTAGTGAGTCGTTGGTTAATTGAGTATGTTGGAGTAGGTATGTGTATCTTATTTTCCTTTTTGGTCTTGTTATTTATTGTAGTAGTTTGCACTAGTTTTTATTGATTTAGTTAGTTGATTATATTGTGTAGTTTGTACTAGTTAGGTTTAGTTGCTTAACTTACAAATAAGAGTGTGGCGAAGTCTTATTCTCTTGGTATAAATGTGCAACTTTCTCTCAGCTGCTCCTTGGCTGAGGATAGCCTCCTGGTGAGAGAGAGCATGGGATCCTAGGTGTACCATTGTAGAATCATGAGGTAGGAAGAGGGACGTGTAGCTTATTATGTTAGGGTTTGATTCGCGTGTGTGTTTATTTATATTTTTGCTCGAAAAAGTAATGAAATTTGTTTTTGTGTTTCTCTTCTCTTGAGTAAAGTTAAGCTATGGCTTTTACTTGATTAGTTGGTGCGCACTTGATTAAGTTTACGTCTTGCGAAATTAAATTATTTCGATGCTGGACTATTAGTGACTCACCGTCCTGTGTTTCGATATTTAAGTCTGCGTCTATGTGATTGGTGGGTTTGCTGAAGTTGCTCGCATAGGGCGCATTTTAGGCTTGCTATCGGTTTGTGCCATTTTTGAGTTTGGACATTGTTGAGAGAGAGAGTATATGTGCGTCTATTGATGGCGCTAGGTGGCATCTGTTGTAGGGGGTCTCTCGGCGTGTCGAGTAGGATCGTCGATCAGTTGCGTCAGATCGCACTTACACAACAACTTATTGATTGGTGTTGTGTGGGGTGCTTGCAGTCCGCTGGTCTATGATGAGTGATTGTCGTAGTAACTTATGATGTTATGCATATGAGTATGGTTATGATATATATATTTAACAGTTTATGTAGGCTTTAAGTAATTGTTGTGTAGCGGCGTAGGAGGTTATTTTAGTTATATGTAGTTATTTAGTTACTTATAGATAGATTAATTAACTGTAGGGCGGTGTATGTCTGTAGTTATAGTTATCATATATATAGTTAGAGTTACGTATATTAGTTGAGTTTACTAGTATATATGTTATTTATTAGTTAGTTAGTATGTTTATTGTGTAGGATGTTATTTATTAGTATAGTGATATATGTTGTAGTTTAGAGTGGTGTCATTGAGAGGTGAGGGTATGATTATGATTATAATCAATAATGTAGGTGTGAGTTATTATTAGACTATTAGTAGATAGTATATGTGGTTAGGTGGGTAGTAGGTGAGTGATTAATATATTATTTAGTGAGTGTATACTATATAGTAGTGGTGTTGATTTTATAGCAGTTTGGTTTTGATCGGTTGATTTATCTTTGTCCTTCTATTAATAGAGGTGTTAGTTAGTGAGTGCGATATATAGTCGAACGAGGTACGATGTTAGATCGATTTTTTTTTCGATTATTTTGGTTCATATCGCGATTATTGTAGGTCTCGACAGTGATGGAAAATTAAAGATGTTTTGTTTTTTTTAACTAAATGAATACCCAATAGATTAAACTGCAAAGATGGAAAGAGTCATGGGTCTCTTGCCTCAGCGGAGGATGCTCCTGGGGGGAACGCCTTAAAAAAAATAATTACATAAAAAAAAAAAAAAAAATATAAAACAAACATGAATAAAAAAAAAGGCAAAATTGTTGGTCAACTCTAAGCGCTCCTTTCTACTGGAGTTCTAGCTAACACGGTGACCGGCACTGCATGGTGCAACGATGAGCGTGTTCGGCGATTTTTCGATTATCATGTATTTTATGTAACTTCCTTTTAAAGGAGTAGTGCCTATATATATAACTATATCATAGTTATAATATAATTATATTATATATATATTAGATAATATATATATATATATATATATATATTAATATATATAAATATATATATATATAATATATAAATATATATATATATATATATATATATATATATTTATATATATTATTATATATATCTCTCTCACAGTGGCGTATCCAGAAATTTTTTCGGGGGCCAGACAAAAATCGCTTCTCTAATATAAATATATTAATATTATAATATAATATATTAATATATATTATATTTAATATAAATTATAAAATATAAATTTATATATGATATATATTATATATAAATATATTATATTACTATATAGTATATATAATGTATATATATATATATATATAGTAATATAATATATATAATATATATAATATATAAGTGGAAGGACCAAATATTAAATTTCCAAAATGAAAAAATGGAGTATTATTATAAATACACAAATATCTTAAAAAAAATTGTTAACTTCAATCGCCGGGCATGAGGTGAGCAAAGTCCGAGAATACATCTTCAGTTTTTATGTTGATCATGCGATGTATGCGTTATGACGGAGGGCAAGTCCGAGTAAGTCTTTCATCTCGTCAATAGTAAATTTCTCAGAGTAGCTTTTCCAGAAAAGCTTCCTTTCTAACTGAATCAGTAGTACATGGGTTAAAATTGCCACTTATTTGTCAACAAGATGTAATATTTGGAAATTGTGACCGCGAAATAAGAAACTAGTCCGTCTATTGCTGTTTTTGGACGATCTGTGCTGTGTATGCCATTCAAAATCTTCCATAAATCCGCAATTCTGCTTTTGCTACATCTTTATTAGGTTTCGAGATCTTCCTTGTATAATATTACACACAATCTTTTATCTTCTCATAATGGCACATTACACCCGTTCGGTATGACAATTTGCAAGGAAGAAATAATTTTTTCCTTTATGATTTAAAACCTTCTCTCCTAATGCTGATACTTAAATCATCCAAAATGGTATAAAAAATGGATGTACAATAATAGTTTGTGGGTCGGAAGTAGGAATGTTTGGTCTGTATTTTTTGGAACTTGTTAATTCTCGGCAGGGATGGCACGAAAAAAATCAAATTATCAATCAAATAAATCATGATTTTTTTGATTTTAAATTGATTTATGTGATTTTTTTGATTTTTTTTATTTTTTTTATATTTTTTGTATATTTAAGTGATTTAAATTTAATAGATAATAAAAAATAAAATAAAACTATATATAGTTTATGATGTTTTTAATATATATTTTTTCAAATTTTCAACAAACTATTGCATTGTAACCCGTAATCTGTAAGACATTCTTTAGTGTTGTGTTTCATTGTTTCCATTGTAAGATTGTGAACCCAGAGCTAGGGTCTAGGGTTAAAAAATTGAAAATTAATGCCTAGATGCAGACTAATTATATATTATGTGTTTTTTTCACAGATGTCGTATAATACATTTATATCTACTCTTTTTTTATTGTGGCTACTAAATTTTTAGCACCCTTATTTGAAACACATACGATATGCTGGAGAGGGCAGCAAACCATTAAAGCAACGAAAAGAGTTACGATTTTTGGCTTTGAGGATAGAATAGGCCTTGAAGTGACTAGATAGGCCCATACGGTTCTTAAGTATTTTCCCTTATTTATTATTGTTATTATGTGTTTTGACTGAGACATTCTAGAGTGGCCCATGCAGTGTCTTAATTATTATTTTTATTTGGTTTGACTGGGATCAGATCTGAAAAGAGGACATGCGGCTTCTTAAATACTTATTGTCTTCTTAATTAATGTCATTGGACTGGGACATTCTAGAGGTCAATGCAGCTAATTGTGTGATTATTTTTAATTTATTATTATTTTGTTAATTGTCCAAAGCAGAATGCTATTCAAGATAATTTGAAACAAGAAATTTCTAAAATTATTAAACGAAGGTATTAAATTGATATTTTAATTTGAGTTTGATGGTGACATTCTAGAGTTGGTCTCAATTGCGGTCTTCTCTAATTTATTGAATTTTTTATTAGTTGACTTGGACAATCTAAAAGGAACCATCGGGGTGTCGGCTCTTAAGTATTATTCATAATTTTATTAGAGAGTTGAGTGGTTACATTTCTAGAAGGCGTCATGCGGTTTCTATTATTATTTATTAATTATTAATTACAATATATATTATTTATATATATTTCTATTATATATATATTAGTATATATATATTATTAGTATATATATATATATATATATATATATAATTTATATATTGTATAGTATATATATAATACTATATATATATTATATATATATATATTATTGATGGGCTTGGGAGCAGTCTAGATAGGCCTATTGAGCTTCTTGTATTAATTCTTATTTTAGGGTTTGCTGGGAATGGTGACATTTCTAGATGGCCAATGCGGCTTACTAATTCATTAACTTTTATTGGTTGACTGGGACAGTCTAAATGGAACCATGCGGATTTATAAGTATTTATGCTATTTATTTACTTGTAATGCTTGAGAGGTTAATGCCATCTTCTTTAATTTATTATTCAGATAATAATTAAGATCTGCATTTATGAACCCCTCTTAGAATTTCCAGTCCACCATAATAAATTAAGGAATAAACTTAATTGTTAAGAAGCCGCATGTCCTTTTTAGACTGTCCTCAGTCAAACCAATGAAATAAAATTAATAATTTAAGAGCCGCATTGGACCATCTAGAATGTCCCAGTCAAATAATCCCATTAATAAATAATTAAATTAAGAATAAAAAAACTTAAGAAGCCGCATGGGCCTATCAGACTGGTCCCAGTCAACCAATAATTAATTAATAATTAAAAATAATAATTTAGTCCAACATTGATTTCCTCTAGAATGTCGCCAGTCAACTCATTTAAATATGATGAATTTAATACTGTAATAAGCCGCATTGTTCCTTTTTTTCGACTGTCCATTTCGATCCAAATAAAATTGAATAGATTGTATGAAGCCGCATTAGCCCCCCTCTAGAATGTACAGTCAGCCCATTAAACAATGAAGAATTAAGAATATATTTTAATAATGAAATTAATGTGTATTTATTAGTAATAGTAAATTTATAATTAAGAAGACACATGAGCCTACCTAGAACGTCCCAGTCAACCAACAATAATTGAATAATTAAGAAATAATTAATTATAAGTCGCCATTCGACCCCTCTAGAATGTCCCCGTCAATCCATAATAATTAATAAAATAAACGAATAATAAAAAGAACCCGCATGGGCCTATCTAGACTGTCCCAGTCAATCATAATAATTTAATATTAATGAATTAATTTATTCTAATTATTATTGTTATGCGTTGACTGGGACAGTCTAGAAGGCCCATATGCGGCTTCTGAATTATATTCTTAATATAATTATTATAAAACCATCCACATGCATTAATAACTAATTATGGTCACTGCATCGCTAATCTGACATTTAAATACTCACGATAACTAATAAAAACGTGCCAATTTGGCTTCGCTAAAATATATATATCTGATACCTCCAACCCATCCTTATACCTATCCAACCCTTTCTTAAATGTTGCAGATCGAGTCCACACTCAACATACACTGCTTGTGGCAAGCTATCTTCCAAAAGTTTAACAACCCTATTAACGAATGCTATGCTTTCTTTATCAAAGATTGGCATCTTCTTAAGTATTGCGGTTTTTGTATTTTGTATAAATATATATCTTATTTTATTATGAGTTGACTGTGGGACATTCTGGAGGATCAAATTGCTCTTATTATTGATTTTTATTTATTAATTATTAATTGTTGACTGGGACACGCCCTGATGGCCCATGCTGCTTCTTAAGTATATTCTTATTTATTATTTATTAATGCGTTGACTGGGACATTCTAGAGGTGCCAATGTGCGGTTTCCTAATTAGGCCTATTAAATTTTTATTGGGTTGAGACTGGGAAAAGTCTAAAAGGACCATGCGGCCTTCTAAGTTATTACCTATCTTAGTTATGTGTGACTGGGGACATTCATGTGGGGTCATGAGCTTATTATTATTTATTCTTATTATTAATTAATATGGGTTGACTGGGACAGTCCTGATAGGCCCATGCGGCTTCTGTAATTTAGTTAATTCTTATTTATTAAATTTATAATGATTGGACTGGGACCATTGTAATATTTTGGTTTGCGGCTTTTGAATTATTATTTCTTAACTATTAATTCTTGTTCGGGTGACTGGGACACAGTCTAGGTAGGCCGCTCCAATGCGGGCTTCTTAATTATAGATACACTATTCAAATTAATTAAATTAATAATTAAAAAAAAAAAGAGAAAAGATTCTTTTTTTTAAATTTTTTTTTGTAAAAAAAAAAACTCTCGAGTTGGAATGGGACTACTCCTCAGATGGATTCTGCGTCTTTTACTGTCTATGATATAATTATAATAATAGTATTATATATATAGTATTATAAGGTAAAAAATCAAAATAATCCTTACTCTTCAAATCTATCTTATAGTTACTATTTTATATTATACTAGTGGTGTTGAGTACTGGTGTAGTAATTGTTGGTGTATTATTGTATGATGTGGATCGTATGGTGTGTTTATATGGCTAGATTGGTGATTGGTATATGGTGATGTAGCTGTATGTGAGGTAGTTGAGTTAGGTTATTATTAGGTATATAACTGTTTGTTAATGTAGGTATATAGTCGTAGTAGCTACCTATACTTTATATGTTAGTTCTAGTTTATAATATATGTATATTGAGTGAGTTATTTGTGTAAGTATTGTTAGTGAGGTGATTGTGTATGCTTAATAGTATAAAGGTTTTTATGCTGATGTGAGACGTCTAACTGAATTCAATCGATCTGAAGAAAATACAGAAAATAATTCAAAAAATATCAAAACAAATCAATAATAATCAAAAAATCAAAAAATTATTTTTTTCTAAAAAAATCAATAAAATCCCCCAATCTCCGCTGGATTCTCTGCGTACATCCTTGGCAAGTTTCAAGTACGCGTTTTCAGCGTCTATTACGCTACACAGGCCTTGCAAATCTGCGATATATTTTCTATTTTATTGTTGCGAGAGCATTTCTCTGTATGTGCTTTCAAAGTGTGTATTTTAGATATTAGGTATCTGGGACTGTAGATTGTTCCTTTCTATAGGAGCGATCGAAGAGTTTAATAAAAGATGTGAGATTATTGGTTATATCTATCACGTTTATTAATTATTTCGTTTCTGTAGATTATGAATACTGGTTTAAATATATATTTTTTATTCTAGAAAATGTGTGCGATGTGCGCCGTTTTGGTCCTCTCCTCCATGTATTTTTTACATGTATTGTTTTTCTAAGTTTATCACTGCTAGAAAATAGTTATTATAGTAATTTATAGTAATAAGTTAAAGAACAAGCCCAGCCTTATCTCCCCTTTATACCCGTAATACCTTTAAGTTTGAGAACTCGTCGCGCGAGAAAAATCTACCTTAGGCACTTTCACGGAGACTGCCGACGGGACCGCTCACTTGTGATCTTCGTCATGTAGGGTTTCATCTTTTGGCCTCAGGTGGGCCAAAACCAATCCCTCGCTCTACAAAACCCTCACCAATTCACTCTTATTATGGTGCACTGTTCATTCTTGGCCTTCTGCCAACTTCCATGTCCATCTCTTGTCAGGCATTACCTTTGATCGTGATTTCATCGTCCAGTTTTTTCCTTTGGGTCTTAATTCTAATTTCGTCTTGCTCTGCCAGCACACTCACCACGTCAATTATTTTATATAGTAGCTTATTGTATAATAATATATAGTTTATATTATAGATATAATATATATATAGTTATATATATTTAGTATAAGTAATTAATATAGGTACGTATGAGTTATATATATATATTGGTTTATATAGTGATTATTATATATATATATATATATAATATATATAATTTATTGTTTTAGGTATATATATATATTATATAGGTAGGTATTGCGCCCAGTTTTGACACTGCCTACCCTTTTCGATATATGGATAGGAATTACTGAGGTCTGAACTTGGAATATAGTAAATGAATATATTGGGGTATAGGTCGAACCTGTTGGTAATTGGTCAAGTCTGTAAGGTAGTATATTAGAGGGGTGGGTTCACCCCAGAGGTGGACCTACCGGATAATTGCGCTTACCCTTGTTCGGCTTGTGATCGAGCACAGGTGAGTTTTAGGCTGCTATACTGGTAGCGTTTGGGTGCGTGACCGAGCACTTGGAGGTCAACAGAGCCGAAGGCGTGGCTTGGTTTGACCAGACACGACATTCAGACTGAGCGCGCGTACGCTACACATACACATTATTATTATTATTATTAGCGAATGAATGTGTTTCCAAAGGAAACACTTCTGAGTTGTTTTAGATACCCCCTTCTTTGTATCTCCCTTTGTCACCTTTTCACGTTCTCCTCCGTCTGGCGTCTTCTTTGACCAATCGAAATCAATATCGATTCAGCAAATACGATATGCGTCCATTCAACTTTGGTTTTCGCATTCCTAGCCTTCGAAACTTCAAAAGCCCAGCTTCGCGCTGCCTCCGCAGGGTTCGAACTCATAGGCCGGCGATTCCGCTCCTTGCTTTCCGGCTCAAGCCCCGCATCACCGCTCCGCCCGCAGGGTCGGTATTATTATTATGTATCTTGGTGAATATTTTCGCCGCGGTTTCTCTTGGCGTCATTCCCGTTCCGAGTTCGCATATACATCTACATGTGATTTAGGCTTATCGTTCGGTTAAAATTGAGTGGTGTAGTGATGATGAGTGTCAACCTCTATGTATAGGTCGGAAATGTTACGTCTCCCCATGGTATGTGCCCCCGGAAGGTGGGACCACCCCAATGAAATACATTACAATATTGAACGTCAGATAATGCTATATATTGTAAGAGGAATTCCGAGTTGATTGTCTAAGAAAGACTTGAGTATAGGGGATTCAACGTAGTGGCTGTCCGGCACCGGTGCTGGAGCCACTTGTGCGTGCTTAGTTTTAATAAACAATCGTTATAACAACATGGTGAGTGTCTTTAATAAGGTTGAGCGTAGTCGTAAGAGTTCGAAATATGAATGGTTATAGAGTCCCCTTATTTTGATGTCTAGGACCTCACGTAGGGGGGTCTCGACTGGAGATAAGAAAAACAGAGCACAGAGTGCAAAATAAAAACAAAGAAGGAATGAAGAATGATGAAGATGAAATAAGGGGGAAAGAAGAAATTTGGAAGGAAGGTGGAAGAGAGAATGTGAGGAAGGTAGGAGTAGGAGTTGACAACTTGCTACCGTGTGTGCTGGCTCCGGTGCTGGTGTCCTGATTTTATTAAAACTTTGTGTAGATTTGATTACAAATTGTTTGGTGTCCTTATATAGTGTTATTCGATCTGTTAGATTTCGAAAATTAATGGTTTTCATAACCATCAAGAATAAAAAATAAATAATAAATAAATAAATAATATAAAATTTTTAGACCTTTTTATGTTTATAACCTTACAAATTTACGTTTTACATACCCTACAAGCAGTCAAATCACTATCAAACTCAAACCATCACCAGCATCCAACCTCTTCTCCTGGTCATAAAATATGATCTATTGATCTATTGATTAAAGTCATATTTTATATAAAATTTTTATGTTTATAACATACCCTAAAGCATAATCATCTATAAAATCAAACACCATCCCCTCATCCCCTCATCCCACCATCGTATGATCTATTGATCCTATTGATTCAGTCACATTTTGAGTATCATTTGATAAACATAACAAAAATCAAGTTTCTTTATACAAACATCAATCATTATATGTCAACGTAACAAAGTGTTCTCAGTAATAAAACTTACTTAACAATCATTGAATCCTAGTGAATATAACTCCCAATCGACGCAAACTCTGACACATCTTAAACAGAAATAAACGATCGTTAACAAAGTTCCACACTAACATCAGTAAAGTAAACTAGCATAAATCCAAAGCGTACCATATTTCATACTTTTGTCAAGCAATGTTCTAACATAACAATGTTAAATTTAGATTAAAATAGTAATATTTAACGAAAAAAATTTAGCATAACCTTACCTAATCATCATAATACCTAATGGATAAATGAAAAACGAAAGTAAAGTTTTTACATTGGAAATGCTAAACTATGAACATAACGTACTTAGCACCCAACAACCAGACGAATAAACAGCAGCCATCATCAATGTAGCCAATAATTCGAACATAAGAGGGAACTAAAAAACAAGTTTTATTTTTATAACATATAATTTTCATTTGAAAGAGCGTTATATAAAACTTTAAACATTAATAACATAAAAATATAATAGTTTATTTTAAATATATTAATCATATCTGATCAGTCCGAACATAAGAAATTCCAAGTTTGGGTAATGGGGTAAGTATATCAAGGAAGAATGGTAAGTATATCAAGGAAGAATGGTAAGTATATCAAGGAAGAACAACACTAAACCATTTTTTCGGCATATATCGATTCGCCAGCACTGCATTCTCTCATGACACGAAAAGAGAAGTAAACTCATCCAAGCTGATAGTTATTAATGGCATTCTCGTATACAAGCATACGGGAAACCCAACATGTTTCGGTGAGAATATCATAAGATTACACCATGTGCTATATGTATTATGTCTTCAAGTATGTCCAACATCGTTAATATGTGATGTTAATTCGTTTTTAATTTTAAGCAATGCTGTAATATTTTCAGGTGTTCGAGACTGTGAACGCTATACATGTGCGATAGAAGTTCACACAATCGACTGGTTTCCAATATTGGCGTACTTCAAGGGTTTTTAATATTGTCACACGACGAGAAACACCACTCTATTCTATAGACCAACTTATGTTGTCTTCCGCATAGATATTTCAACTAAACGCTGATCTCATCGGATTATACAAACAACTTATCCTCTACCGATGCTACCAGCGATGTCGATATCTTGATGAACCCATCAGCACAAACGAATAAAGGTCTTTTATTTGACCCTTTGCAGAAATACAAGCAACGTAGCGACTACCATTTGGTTTACGCTTAAATATAAATGACACAGCATTGGGAATAACGCAGCTCCTCGTGAAGATATCAGACAACAGATGTAGAGAGGCGAGGAGATTGTTCATCGTGCCAGTACATTGCGAAAAATGGACTACTGCGGAAATCGTAATCGTGAAAAACGCCTTATAGTAATGAGATTCTTTCTCTTTTCAACGCAACCAGAAGAAAGTAAACAAGAACATAACACCACAAACGAACAACATCAGTTCAAAAGGGTATATATAATCTCGCTGAACAACAACAACAACAATAAAACAGTTCACTAAGGTAATATATGCATATCAAAGGAGATCTAGTACAGTCTAACTTATTGACATGAATGAGCTTATCCATAACAAAAAACAAACACAAAAACAATAAAATAATACTAATAATAATCATTATGTTCATCATATACATATAGTTTTTTTACATAGGCTTAAGATCAAAAAAAAAACGCTAAAATCTTTACATTGAAAACCAATCATTTTTCGTTCGTTATATCTAATATATTTTTTCACTCATCGATATACCGTCAGTGAAGTATCATTGTTTAAAATTCAACGTCAGACACTAAAATTATGGTTTCTCGGATAGATCCTTGTGGTAACGAGCACTTTCGATCCCATGTTTTCTAAATAGATAGCTGAATTTCTGCACCTCTATAGAATTTAAGAAGCGTTCAATGATAGCCTCAGAATCATCAACCACGTTTTTTCCCCGAATGAGCAATATTCCTGATACAACATGTAATATGCAACAGTTACAAATAGACAGCTTTCCGATTTCTTAAGTTGCGTTATTTATTACCCTCCTTCTAACCTCCGACAGATATTTTAATCGGTTTTAATCCTGAAATATAGAGTTCACTACGAGCCGTAAGGTTTAAACTAACCGCAGTGTCATTAGCATCATCTTTCCATACTCGAACGCCTCCAATCGGTGTTGTGAAATTATTACCCTTATAAAAAGAGATTGTAAGGAAGTTACTAACCTTTATGACATCACTCTTCCCAGCAATATATCGTTTTCCGTTGATTCTACTGAAGAGACAGTGGTTATACGTCGAATACTCCTCCTAATCCCCATTCTCTGCAGCATACGACATAATTTTACAGAGTAGTCATCGTACTCAATAAAAATCGTTGTTACTGCGGTATAGCAGCATTGATTAACATTGTGAAAAAAATCAGTAACCATCTGGTGTTTCTTTTTATATAATGATTGAATACCCCACCAAACCCGGGATCTTGATTACCCTCTTATAATCTTTTTGTATAGGTAATAATTGTTTAAGTACGCTGCATATTGGTTCACGTTAATGAAAATTAGAATCACTTTTTTAAACGGAAGCACAACCTCCTAACTTCAAAGTCCACAAACGATTATGTTACGTTAAAAAACACAGCATCATGAGAAAAGTATATTATAAAATTAAGGATTACATAAACAAGCCTACACAGTGAAGGCTAATACCTGTTTTACATTTCACTTTTTTAGGTCCTTACGCTCGTTTCGTTTTTATTGTTTGATCGTCATGTTCATTCAATGCTTATCTTAACATTGGGTCAATACTGAGGATAATAACCTATTGGACCTAAGAAGACATAATATTATATCTTACGAAATAAACTGTTTTCATTAACCAAAGTTCGTTAT